>JBAMAW010000933.1:0-33012 GCA_037043295.1 Amiota minor
AAATATTACAAGGCCACTTACAATCTTTTCAAACATTTTAATACATACTTACTGCTGAAAGACTACAAAAAGGCAAAAAGAGAAAGTGCTCAAATATCTAAACAGGCGAGAAATTTAAATAGATGCAGTATACCTAAAAATTTACACGAAAGGGACTTTCATTGGCCGTGTTCTAGAGCAGTAGTGTCACCTAGGAATGAGACTGTGAACGAAATAAGCAATTTGATTTTACAAAAAGTTTCCGGCCATGTTAAAAATTATAAATCGATCGACAACGTTCGAAGACGCAGCACATTACCCACAGGATGTTTTAAATTGGTTTAACCCCTCTGGACTTCCACACATCATAAATTAACATTAAAAATCGGAACGCCAATAGTACTTTTGAGAAATTTAAGCCCTCATAGCATGCGCAATGGGTCGAGGTTACTTATAACTAATAATTGACGGACAATTTAATTCTAGGTACCATTATCACTGACCCTGCAGCCGGTCAGCTGGCTCATATTCCTAGCAAATTGCTGATTCCGTCCAAACGACTTCAATTTCCGATAAATAGATCTTTTGCTTAAACAATTAATAGGTCCCAGGGCCAAACTTTCTATATTGTAGTGATCGACCTACGAAAAAAATAATTTACTCATGGCCAACTGTATGTTGGCATGTTCCCATAAATAAAACACTTCTGGTAAAATATTGTAACTTATCTGTCCAGCTGCAGAGCCGCATAAAAATTTAGAGTAAGAAATTGTTATCTTCTATTTGTCCAAATGAAGTATAATACTAATTTAAAATACTTATCTTCCTATCAATGCGAAGCCGGCGGGTTGCTGGTAAAGTTATAATGCAGTAATCATTGACGTCACATTTGTGTTGGTTTCCCTTTTTCGTTATCACCCCCTATAAAATCAAAAACAAAGACGTATTCACGGAGAACACACGACCGTTTCTAGGACACAGGCACACCATTCTTTTTAACATTAGTGTATCGTTATAATTTACTGTCACAGTTGTAATCTGAATCTCTTTGCGATCGGTTGTGTTTTCAAAAGGCGCTAGGCTACAACTTTTATAAACTAAAACATCCAAATAATTCACCGTTTTAAAAAACAGAAACCCTTAACTACCGTTTGAAAACAACAACAAAACAAAAAGAAATAACAACAGCAGCAGCTACAGAACTTAAGCTGATCAACCAACATGAATAAACCGCCAGACGGGAACAAGTTGTTTTCAACAACAACAATCAACAGAAGCTTCTCTGCAGGCAAATATATTGTCATAAGCAGAGCTGATAACAAAAGCTTCGAAAATGTATCACCATTCCTAATAAAAAAAGTCATCGACTACACGTGCGTAGGTGAAGTTGAAATATGTAAAAAAACGAGAGCAGGTACTCTCCTAGTTAAAACTAAAACTGACGCTCAAGCTGTAAAACTTTTAAAACTTAATAAAATTGGAGAATTCACAGTAACTGCTACAGAGCACAAATCTCTCAATTATACTAAGGGAGTTATATACTCTAACGACCTTAGAAATATACCAGAGATGGAAATAAAAGAAGAATTGAAAACACAAAAAGTGACAGATATCTACAAAATAAAGAAGAAACAAGATAACGCTTTAATAGAAACCGGACTCATCATTATTACCTTTGCTTCTCACACTTTACCGGAAAAATTAAGGATTGGTTACGAAATGGTACACGTACGACCGTATATACCTCTCCCACTGAGATGTAAGAACTGCCTACGTTTTGGACACCCCACTTCTATCTGTAAAAGCAATAAAACATGTCCCAATTGCTCAGAGGAATACCACACAAGTGAGAACGAAATTTGCTCCAAAGTAAAGTCATGCATCAACTGCAAACATAATCCGGAAGTTGAAAATAATCATTCTCCAGTCGATAAGAAGTGCCCAGTATTTATTAAACAACAGGAGTTAACAGCTATTAAAATCAAAGAAAATGTAGACCACAAATCCGCACTCAACATTTATAACATCCGCAACCTACAACGCAATGCACAATTCTCCACAGTAGTAGCCAACAACAATAACAACAACAACAACACTCAAAACGCAACTGTCACCTCTAACAACATCTCCATAGCAACGACGACAACCTCCTCCAAACCTTCAACATCAGCTGTACACCGTGATTCACCATCCATTCATCTAGACCCAAGGACTCCAACAGCATACATCGACCTAATGGACGTAGATGGGGAATCCTCCCCCATTGAAGGTGACAAAAGATTTAAATCCAAGCTTACATCTAATCTCAAACTTAAAATAACTCAACAACCTATTAACAAAGATAATATAAATAATAAGAACAAGCAAAAAGAAAAAAGACCAAAATTGGATCCATCCCTTAGCGACAGTTAAGACCTAATCTAGTTGTTCTTTCTTACCCATTGAATGCCTGTGGGGTCGGCGGTCCTCGAGAAGATGCACAAGGTTTATTGACTTCTTTTGCGGCTCCTCGGGGACCGTCGTCCTCACAGGCATCTTCCTTAACACCTGGAGCTCCTTTCTGTTGATCTTATGACTAACAGAAGGGGTTCCACATCTCACTTTTATCACAACTGGCTATAAGCCAAGGTTTTCTAAAATAACTTCTAACATAAGAATTTTAACTACTTGTTTAAATATTTTACAGTGGAATATTAATGGTTATCTAAACAATTACAGCCAGTTGCAGATACTAATTAAACACCATAACCCCAAAATAATCTCTTTACAAGAAACCCATCTACATTCCCTCAAAAATGTACCTATCCCAATAAACTATATCATGCACCATCAAAACTCCTCTAACAATTCGTATGGCGGTGTCGCCCTATTAATTCACAATTCAATTCACCACAATACAATACCACTTAATAATGACTTTGATGCATCTGCTGTCTTGGTGCACTCAAAAATCAAACTCGCCGTTCTATCTGCATACATACCCCCAAACAAATCATTTAACAATAATAACCTTCATAATATGTTTTCCAACCTAAATCACCCTTCAGTTATTACAGGAGACTTCAACAGCTGGCATAACAGCTGGGGTTCCCCACAAGAAAATAAAAGAGGCAAAACCTTAGCAAGTTACATTCAACATTCTAACCTTACCCTTCTAAACGATATGTCGCCAACTCACTACTCAACCCACAACACACTCACCCATATAGACCTATCCCTCTGCTCTTCCCAACTGACACCTTACACTCAATGGGAAATATCTGACAACCTTTGCGGAAGCGATCACTTTCCAATTTTTCTCTCTCTCTTTCCCACCTCTACACCAAATCACATTGCCAAACCTACATTTAACTTAAAATCAGCCGACTGGACCCTTTTCCAAGAATTACTGAAACAATCAAACTCCACTTCCCAACCAATCAATAATATCAACAGAGAAGCGGCACTAATTAAGAAAACTCTAATCCGTAGCGCACATTTTTCCATACCCCAAAACACCACGTACGCAATGACCCGCACAGTTCCCTGGTGGAACAAAGAGCTATCATCTCTGAAAAAAATTAAAAACAATTACTGGTCATTACTGAAAAGACACATGAATACTGTTAATATGATACAATTTAAAAAAGCTAACGCTAAATACAGAAGGGCAATTAAAATTGCCAAAAGACAATCTATTACTGACTTCACTTCTGATATATCTCCCTAACTCCAACTCATCCAAAATATGGTCCAACATCAAAAGATTTTGTGGTCTTTACCCCACAAAAAATATCCACAGTATCCTCGACTCCGATACCAATACACTCACAACAGACCCAAATATCATAGTCAACTGCTTTGCGGACCAGTGGTCCAAAGAAGCTGATGATTCCAACTTCTCTCCTCTATTTCGGCTCAACAAGCACAATGCTATTACACTTTCTTCTAACTACACTCCGACCAAAACAGCTAACGAAATAGAAAAAGATATCTCCTTTGTGGAATTCCTATCATCACTATACTCACTTAAAGGGACCACACCAGGTCCTGACCGCATCTCATACTCCATGATCCAAAACTCACCCCATGTCTTTAAAATCCGTATCCTCAAACACTTCAATAACATCCTCAATAACTATATCCCCCAATCCTATAAAACTAGCCTAGTCATACCTATACTCAAACCTAATAAGATCAAAACTGAAATCAAATCATACAGACCAATATCATTAACCCCTTGCCTTGCTAAGGTCTTGGACAAAATAATTTCCAAAAGGTTATGGTGGTTCGTTTCAACAAACAAACTCATTCACAACAACCAGTATGGTTTTAAGAGAGGCAAATCTGTTCTAGATAATCTACTTTATATAGATCTCCTAGCAACACGAGCTATCTCATCCAAGCGTCACTTGTCCATAATTTCTCTTGACTTCTCCAAGGCCTTCGACAAGATTGGCATACACACTATTGTAAACCAACTACAAGAATGGAAATTAGGGCCCAAAATAATCGCCTATGTTAAAAATTTTATGTTAAACAGGAAAATTATTGTAAAAACAGGTAAAACTCTATCCAATAGCTTTCCCGTTAATAATGGCATACCACAAGGTTCACCTATTTCTGTAATCCTCTTCCTCATATCCTACAACGCCCTTACAAAAACTTTAGCACTCCACAAGGAAATAAAATTTTGCGCATATGCAGATGATTTCCACCTCCTACTCGATCTCAAAAGGCAAAAAAGTCCGCAAACAGACCTATCTCAACTATTTCAAAGTATCCAAGATTGGTGCAACTACTCAGGAGCCGTTCTTTCTACAGATAAAACAAATCATCTTCATATCTGCCGCAAATTTAACTGCTATCACAATATACGCATCGACAACCTTACCATCCCATCTGTAAACTCTTTGAAAATTTTAGGCCTTACTCTTAACAGCAAATATAGATGGAACACTCACATCGCTAACTTAGCAGTTGAACTAACAAAACCACTTAATATTATCAAGCACCTCTCCAGCCAGAAATACAACTGTAACACCTCAACTCTAATTCAAGTAGTGAAAGCTATCCTTATTTCAAAAATAGACTACTGTCTCCCAATTTTTGGACACTCCCCTAAATCGTATCTTAACAAACTTAAATCTATTCAAAACGCAGCAATTAGAACCGCTCTAGGTGCTTTTCGGACCACACCCATTTTCAACATGATCTTAGAATCTAATATTCACTCAATAGAAAATAGATGTAACTTCCTGACAGGCAAACTTTCTAAAATACTAATCCTATCCTCCAACACAGCTCTATACAACCTTATTAAAACTCCAAAAATAAAACCAAAATACCTAAGCACAGTGGACAGAGCGATAAATATCTGCAAACAACTTGATCTTCCCTTCTCTCCCATCAAAACCATCAACAGCAAAAAATACAACTTGCAAAACATTTATGACTCGATAAATTTATCTCTTACTGCTTTTAATAAAAACAACACTCCTTCACTAGTCTTCCAACAACACTTCCTTTCCCTCAAAAACGAACATTCTAAATACAACTTTATATACACTGACGGCTCCAAATCATCCGAAATTATAGGCTTTGGCATCTCTACTGAAACAAACCCAATGACATCAGGTCTCCTACCCCACTATTCAACAGTATTTGCAGCTGAAATCATTGCAATCCATGAAGCTATAAACATTTGTATACGTAAGCCAGGTAGACATGCTATTTGTTCTCACTCACTTTCTGCTTTATCCGCTATAGCCAATTTTAATAACCACAACTACTACGCCTCAATAATAAGATCCCTACTTAATACAAAATTCCCCAAAATAAAACTCATCTGGATTCCCAGCCACACCAACATCATAGGCAATGAAAAGGCAGATTTAACAGCAAAGCTCGCTACTAAGTTACCTCTTATATACACACCCAACTACAACATAAGCGACATTGTTAATTCTCTCAAAAAACACATAAGCCTTGAACACATCACCATGCTACAACACACCTCAAGCTGGTATAAGCTAATACACTTTCCAAATACCACTTCCACCACACTTTATAATTCCCCAACTTTTAAACTTTTATCTAGACTTGATCAGATAAAGTTTACTAGAATCCGACTTGGTCACACAAACCTAACAAACATGCACCTCATCGATAAAAACCAAAATAACATCTGTCCCTTATGTAATAACGCTCCTAATAACATTCACCACATTATCTCATCCTGCTCCTCATTGCACCCCCTCAGATCATCCACATTCGCTAATATAGACCCCATCTCAATCATTTCCGATCCGTCCTCTAACATTAATCTTATTCTTAACTTCTTTAAAAAAGCAAATCTGTACAGTAAACTCTAAACTTAAACTTAAGCACTTATTTAGTCACTATTATTATTATTATTATTTTTATTATCATCATTGTTATTTAAATATATATCTTTATTAACTGAAGGCCCTGGCAGCCATGGCTAATTTTCTGTTAACTTCTAGTTTTAACTTTAGGTTAGCATTATATAAATAAATAAACAAATAAATTTACTGTCATGAAGTGTAGCGTTATTTTTCATTTTGCAAAAACTTATGTGACAAACTGTAGGCGTTTATTTATCCTATTTGTAAAATTTACGCAAGTTTTCAAAAATAATGTTAAATAGGTAGAAAAAAACCAACATATTTAAAACACAATCGATTAAATAACAATAAATGATTAATACAAATATTATGGACTATTTCATTAATGATTGCACGACGGCATTGACATTAATGGCCTTAAGATCACTATAAGTTTGGCCAGTGCCAACAAACACAATCGGTTGCCCGGTGATATAAGTCATCGAAATTGCAGCACCAACTTTATCATCGATCGTATCAAACTTCGTAAGTACAATGCCATCAATAATGTGTGGGTTGTCGTTTGATGAATAATCGGCAAGAGATTGATTGAACTTAACTAACTGATCAACGGCTTCGTTACCAACAAGAGCTTCGCCAACGAACAATACTAAATCGGGATCATTTACTTTTATCAGTTTCGAAAGTGAACGCATAAGTGGTTCATTGTCCTGCATACGGCCAGCGGTATCAACTAGTACTACATCGATTTTAGTGTCTTGGGCATATTTAATTGCTTCCATTGCAATACCGGCAGCATCCTTACCATAACCTTTCTCGTACAGTTGAACCATGGTGCGTTGATTGTGTTTAGTTGGAGGATGCAATGCGTTTAGATGACGCGTATGTGTACGCAGTTGCTCAACGGCTCCCGCACGGAATGTATCGCATGCTGCTATTAGAACAACAAAGTTATTCTCAATAAGCCAAAAGCAAATCTTTGCCAGATTTGTCGATTTCCCAACACCGTTAACACCACAGAAGATTATTGTATAAGGTTTGCCTCTGCTTTTCGATTCGAAAGCATCGCGTATTATATCAATTCGTCGTTTGGGCGATAAGATGTGCACAAGTGATTGTGTTAACGCATCATTGACCAGATTTGCAATGGAATCGAATGTACCAAGTGATTTTCCCTCCAAACTATTGGCCACTGAATTGCAAAGTTTGTATGTAATATCCGCAGCAACATTTTTTGATATTAAATGATAACGCATCTTATCCAAAGCTGATTGCAAATCGTCACGTGTAAGAATCTTTGAGCCGACCATGCCTCTAAAATAATCAAGCAATCCCCCACTGCGACGTAAAGGTCTTTTAATTTTTTTTATATTTATATCACCTAAATCAGAGACGTTATTGCAATCATTGTCTTCATCATCGCTTTCAACTACTAAATCACGTATACCTCCTTGCATTGTACCAACTAACTAAGTAAACAATAATAAGAACAAATAGATGTTATTGCTCCGATTTGTAATAACAAATACGTTACTTACATTTTTTTGTATATTTGTAATTTGCACATCCTCAGGTGTATCCTTAGAGCGATCCAGAAATATTGCATCTTTTGTACTGCCTCCTAAATCCCATACTCGTGGTTTCTTACCAGCTTTTTCTCCGATATTGTTCTTTTGTCGTTGGTCATTTGGACTTAATTTCTTTCCACCCAATTTCTCACGCAATTTACGACGATTTTCCTGTATGACTTCTGATTTTGAAGACGATTGTCCACTGTTATCTAATTCCTCTATTTTAACCCTTTTGACATGCATTGATACTATATCTAGAGATTTTTTGCTGTCATCCTGTATCATTGAAGCCACTGTCTTCTTCGATTTGTGTGATTCATTGTATGATCGCATTTGCTTTGGCATTTTACTCTGTTTTGCTGAACTCTTTTCAGCTACAGACAACATGGATCGAAATTCATGAGCAAGTTCAAACTCCAAACCCAAACGCTCACCAAATGACAAATCACAATATTTTTCTTTGAACGCTAATTGAAGATTATTTAAAAATGTATCCAAATAGTTTAGTTTGATGACCCTTTCAAAGACAGCAGCGTAAACCAAGTCAAGTTCATTGTCCAATTTAAATTGAACAGCGAGGTTTTCTTCTTCATAGTATTTAAATTCTGTACTGCGTTCCTAAATAAAATAAAAGAATAATTTAAACGTGGAGGAGCCCATATGAATTGTCTAACTAGCATTTAACAAATAAAAACAACAATATACTTATATGCATGCATACGTACCTCCAAAATGACACTCCGAATTAAATTATTGATACATGATACAAAATTTTGATGTAAAGCACTTGAATTCCACAGTACTACACCGCCTTTTGTAAATATTACAACAAAATCCAACATCTTTGACTCGAATACAAGCGCCTCGCCGGCGTCTAACTACCATCAAGAACAAGCAACAAATATGAGATAAATCCCACAGCAATGGCGACAATGTTGTCCACGTCATTGCGTACAAAAAAACAAAAACAATAAAAAATGCAGTGCTGTATTGTACAACAAAATTTAATAAACGATAAATGTTACCCAGTACTAATTTGTAGAATACTGCTTATGTAAACTATACACCATAAAAAAATGTCGTTTTTGTCTTGCCAATTCTACATTCTTTGCGATTAGAGAAAAATAAAATCGAAGAATGAACACAATATACTGCGAAAAAAACAAATTTAATCAAGTCGACCCCAATAGCTAGTGCTCGTTAAACTTATACTTATATATTAAGTCTAGTATTAAATATTAGGTTTAATGTCTTAAATAAATAATAAAGTCGAATTCTTGCACTAAAATTATACAGGCAGTTTTGTTCAAATACTCCATTTCTGCATGGTTGCAATGGTATCAAATCTATACGATATCCGCGTTAAATTTCATCAACAAAAAGACCATTGTTCAAAATATTAATTTTATTTGCCATTTAAGCATTTTTTTCTAACCTGCAGTGTGGAACTAAACTGTTTAAGGAAGAAAGGGGCCAAATTAAAGTATATAACAACTATTCACAAAAATTTTAACAAAATTATTCGTACACATTGTGTGATTTCCACCTTTTTTATAAACCCGGATATTAATGCAGAATATACAAAACAGGTCGTAAAGCTCTGCCAACGGGGCGAATTATGCGAATAATTATTAGGAGCTTTTTTAACAATTCAACAAACTTGTGTCCAACTTGTTAAGCATTTCAGCAAGCCAGTTTCGAATATGGCGAATTAGAGTACCCTAAACAGTTCCAAAAGAATTTGTTTTCGCAAAAGGTCATCTTTTCAAATGTAAAGACAATTAATTTGGATGGACCAAATGGATAACAAGGCTACTGGAGAGATTTGAAATAGAAACAACTCGTATATTCGAAGAGAGCAGCGTAGATTACATTAGAGTATTGGAGAGTAACCTTCTGCTAATTTTAAAAGCATCCATAGACGGGATTTAGAGTCCATATATATATACACTCTGAAACGAATGGAATGAGTTTGTGCTTTCACATTGGAAACATTCAAATTGAAATAACTACAACTGAAAGGATGTGTAATTGTAGACTATTATACAAGAGTTAATGGGAGTGGATGCAAACAAAACAAAGTAAATCGAAAAATGAAAGCATATACAATACATTCATATTAGTCATCTATATGAACACATTCAGTTGTTTGGCATAACTGAGTATCATTGAATTTTATTAAAAATTTTCGGAAACAGACACAAACTGAGTGAGTTCTAATTCATTTGAGTGAGCATTGCCATAGCAATCGATCGACACTCAAAACGAAAAGAACAAAAAGAGTGTGTGAAAGAAGCGAAAGAAACAAAACGAGCAAAAAAAAATTCATTGTATTTAGTCGCATTCATTGCGGTCATGTTTGCAATGTTGTTGTTATGTGTAGCCGGTGCGAGTAAATGTTTTTGTGAGAGAAATTTGTGTGCAATTGTTGTTGTGAAATGTAGTCGGGAGACAAATGTGGTGTCATACCAACGAACAACGTATTACAAAATAGCATTCGAATGTAAATTCAATTCAATTCAATTCGGCGCCGCTTGTTTTGAATGAGAACATGGAACGTTCTTTCAGCTACATTCAGACATTGGAATTGATTTGAATGAATTCGAATGCCAAATTCATTCATTTGAGCATGACCCTTTTGAATGAATTCACACAGATGACTAACACATACATACTAGACGTGTGCGTGAATATGTTTAAAACTGCCTTTGAAACATTCACTTTAAAAATAGAACATCTTTTGCCGAACCAATTTAAAGTGAACGTGAATGTATGTTGAATTTCGTTTCTGTAATGTGAATGTTGTTCCCATTCACATGCATTGTAAATGAAAGTGAATGTTGGTTGTAAGTACTTACAAATTGTGAGCACATCATTTTATGTATGTTTCATCCTTGTACAAGTAAATGATCTTGGCACTTAACGAAATAACATAACGGAGAAAAATACGAAAGAAGACACAGAGAAAAGTCGGCAGAGACGTTCGCTTCGCGTTGTTTATCAATAAGCAAAAATGCGTATATGCCGTGTTATTGTTTCTTTTGTTTATTTTATTGGTATGGTTGCATGTATGGCTTATTTTTTCCATATACTTTATTACGGTTCCGGACCCAAAAGGAACCAAACGGAATCCTATTACAAAGACTTCATTGTCCGTCCATCCTCGGGCCATATCTCATGAACCGTAATAGGTGGCGAGTTGAAATTTTCACAGAATGTGTAGTTCTATGCTGCCAACAAAAACAATTCTCAAAATTTTTTTGAAGTGAAACTTCTTTAGCGAAGGGGAGTAAATCCAAAAAAATATAAAAATGAAATTTGACGAAAATCAAAATTAGACTATGTTATTATTATATTGGAGCTATTTTCAAATACAATATGGAAGTGAAACTTCTAAAGTAGATAGTCAAGCAATAATACAGAATATTGTAGTGCTATATTGTTTTAATAAAAAAGAGTTATTACTTTTCGGTCATTCTGCCACTTGCTCATACTAGAGGTCTGCATGTTGGAAAAAAAAACGACATCCGAATCAACAATGCTCTGTATAAACTAAGTGAAATAGAATGCGACGCCGAAAGAATTCGAGTGAATTTGTGCTCTCACGTCAGACTCAGTCGCACAACATTTACACAAAGAGGAATGAATTGAATGAGAGGTTGTTTTCGAATTAATTCGAATGCATTCATTTTTCCTTTTTTTTTGCATAAGAAGAAAGGATTGTTATTGTTGTGCTGTACGTAAGGAAAAGAAGAAAGAAAATAACAAAAAGCATTACATACACACAACCACTTACAGAGTCGTCTACATCTTTTTCTCCGCTCATTTCCTTGTACGACTTCGCGCTTTATACAAATCAAACGAAATGAAAGAACACGCAATGCGCAATGTGTACATAGCGAATTCGAATTAATTCGGATGCGTTCGGCTATGCCGAAGTTCTCATTTCCTTTTGCAGGCTAATTCTTTCTAACTCATTTCAGAGCACAGTTTTTCGGTTCATTTGTCTTCGAGCAGTCTTACTGATCGGACGTTCACTTCGCAGCTAATAAATTATTTTATTTTCTACTTATCAAAGCCTAACAGCTCCAATAATGACAGTGAGAAATGTTGACTTCTCGCTTGTGCTATTGATCACGGGAACAAAAAACAAAGTTCCTTATTAACTGCACTTCCGCCCGAAGATAGAGCACGATCTTCCTCTCCTGTTCTGTCTTCTAGTAGAGTATGCACTAGTCACTCACTCCCACTTTACAATCAAACCCAGAAGCAACTGTGTTTAACACTGCAACAAACACAACACAAAGCACAGCTTTTACTTCAACAGCTAGTGCAGTTTCAGGAACAACAACAGTGTTCTCAGCTACTGCTTCGATTGCGTCATCACATGCAGTTACTGTAACAACAAAAAACACCCAAACATTTAATAGCGATATTAACAACCCAGAACAAACAAGCAATAGAAAAAATTCTGCTACGCAAGCTAAACCACTCAAAAAGACAACTGTATCACCAGTAGGTAGTCAAAATCAGCGCATACAAAACGGGACTCTGGAAAAAAGCGGCAGTGCAGACAGGCATTGGCCGCTACATACAAATCCACAATAAGCGTTAACTAAGCTCGCAAAAAAATAATGCTAAGAAAAAGATTTTGGAAAGTAATATGTTCCTATTTGCTGAAAAGGATGAACCTGCTAAAAACAATGACAAAGCCCCATGAAAACATAAAACCGCGAAACCTCCCCCAATATATGTTCGTGAAGAAAGCTCGAATAGGCTTGTAGATGCTATCCACAGAATAGTGGGCAATAATAACTTTCATATTGTCCCTATTACCAAGGGTAATATAAAAGAAACTAAGAAACCTTAGAGAGACTAAAACAAACTATTATACCTATCAGCTTAAAAGTAGTAAAGGGCTGGTAGTTGTAATTAAGGGCATTGAACCCATAGTTGATTGTAGCGATATTAAGAGTGCACTGGAAGAAAAAGGGTTTGAGGTCAAAGTCGTGATTAACATTTTTAATAAAAATAAGATTTCACAACCATGGTACAAAATTGAGTTGGCCCCAAAGTTGCAGCACTTAAGGAAAAATGAAGTGCATCCCATTTACAACCTTAAATGTTTACTTCACCGTAGAGTAACTGTGGAGGAGCCTCACAAACGAGTAAATCCAGTGCAATGCACAAATTGTCAGGAATTTGGACATACGAAATCTTATTGCACCCTTCGTCCAGTATGCGTAGCTTGTAGAGACTTGCATGAAACCGCAACCTGTAAACTAAGTCGCGATAATCCTGACCTTAAAAAATGCAGTAACTGTGGGGGCAATCATACAGCCAATTATAGAGGTTGTCCTGTATATAAGGAGTTGAAGAACAGGTTGCAGTCACAAAAAAATTCCGCCCATTTTAGCCGTGAGGCTAATCGTACAGAATCAGCGACGGTTATGTGTCCACCTCCTAATATTCCTTTAACTTCAAAGGTGTCGTATGCAGGTGCCCTGCGCTTAGGCGTTCAACAAGAAACTGCGAAAAAGATTGTGAAGCCTAAGGCTCCAATGTCTCAACATAATAAGCCAGTCTTACAAACTACCCCAACTCTAAATGCGTGTAATGACCCAGTGTTGCAACCACTAAGTTCTAGTGAGTCTATGTTGGTGAATTTATTGCAGACCTTGAATCAATCAATATTAATGATGCAAAACTCTTTTCAAGAGATGATGAAAATCCAAATGAAAATTTTGGATAAGTTAAATTCCCCATAATGGCTCATTTAAAAATAACTCACTGGAACGCAAATGGCGTTTCACAGCACAAACTAGAGCTGATGAAGTATCTAGAGGACAACAATGTAGATGTGTTGTTAGTCTGTGAGACTCATTTGACTAGCAAAAACAACTTCTTTATACCAGGCTATATAGTTTATACAACTAACCATCCAGATGGAAAGGCTCATGGTGGAACATGCATTATTATAAGAAAGCGTATTAAACACCAGACCCTAGAGTCGTACTCATCTAGTTATTTACAAGCTACTTCGGTCAGGTTGCAAATGCGTTATGGTAATCTGACGTTATCTGCTGTATATTGTCCTCCACGATTTGCTATATCTACGGATGTTTTTAAAAATTTCTTTGCTAGCCTTGGAGCACGATTTTTGGCGGCCGGTGACTATCATGCTAAACACACTTATTGGGGGTCACGTTTAGTAAATCCAAAAGGCCGGCAACTTTACAGCACTCTTGTAAATTGTCAAAACAAGCTAGACTTCGTTTCTCCGGGTAGGCCTACTACTGGCCGACGGATCCAAGAAAAACTCCTGATATCATCGACTTCGGTATCACAAAAAATATACCAAGAAACCTCATATCAGCAGTTACTCACGATGAACTCTCTTCCGATCACTCCCCCGCTGATATCGTTTTACTCGATTTTCCAATATTTGAGGATCGCCCTTATAGACTCATATCTAAGAAAACTAATTGGTTGCAATATAAAAATTATATTAGTTCTCACATTGAAATTGCACCTGCGATCAACTCTGAAAGCGATATTGACAAATCTGTTAATGAAGTAAGTTCCGTATTGATAGCTGCAGCTGAGGTATCAACGCCTGGGATTGTTGCTCACAAGTTCAATAGAAAATCGTTCTCAAATAGGGAAATTGAAGAACTGGTTGCTTCTAAACGACGATTGAGAAGAGAATGGCAACAGCACAGATCTCCTTCTGCAAAACAAAGGCTAAAAGATGCAACAAAAAAACTAGCCAAAGCTCTTTTAAGCGACCAGCTCGAGGCACAAAGGCGCTATATCTCTAACCTATCACCCACAAACACTAGATCTTCACTTTGGAAAGCGCAAAAATCGCTAAAAACTCCTATGGAGCTGGACTCACCTATTAGAGACAGAAACGGAATGTGGGCTCGGTCTGATGAAGAGAAGGCTAATGTATTTGCCAACCATCTTGAGCACGTGTTTCAACCTAATCTACCTACTAACAATTTTGTGCTTCCTCAACAGACAATCACAAATTCAGTAAATATGTCTCCATTAAAAACAAGCGCTAGTGAGATTGTATCTATTATAAGGACTCAATTGAAACCCAAAAAATCTGCTGGTTATGATAGAATTGTGCCAAAAATGATAACTGAACTTCCAAATGCAGCAATAGTTTTTCTCTCGTGTCTTTTCAATGCTATCTTTCGCATTGGGTACTTTCCAAAGCAATGGAAGAAATCTGTTATTATAATGGTTCCAAAGCTCGGGAAGGATAAGACATGTCCTTCTTCATATAGGCCTATAAGTCTGCTTCCATGCCTTTCTAAGCTATTTGAGAAGGTCCTTAAAGCCAAACTCAATCACCAGTTACAAGCAAATAGTTCAATCCCAGATCATCAATTTGGTTTTAGAGCAAAACATGGAACGATTGAGCAAGTCAACAGAGTACTTCGGAAATAAACTGCCTTTGAACTGCGAGAATATTGCTCAGCAGTATTCCTTGATGTAGCACAAGCGTTTGATCGAGTATGGCATGAGGGTTTGATTTACAAAATAAATTGTTTATAATTTCGTTTCAAATGAATTTAAGATAAAAGCAGGAGTTCCCCAAGGTAGTGTCTTGGGACCAACTCTATACATGTTATTCACTGCCGACATTCCAACAAGTAGTCAAATTGTTACTTCGACTTTCGCTGGTGATACTGCCGTAATCAGTCGCTCCCGTTGCCCAGTTAAAGCTTCCGCAAGCTTGGATGCTCATCTTAAAAGCCTTCAGGAGTGGTTATCCAACTGGAGGATTAAAGTCAATGAGGGGAAATGTAAGCATATTACATTTACATTGAACCGACGGACTTGTTCTCCAGTAACATTAAATGGTGTTACAATTCCTCAAACCCAAGTGGTAACTTATCTTGGCGTTCACCTGGACAGACGGCTTACCTGGCGGAAGCATATAGAATCTAAAAAGATACATATGAAACTAAGGGCTCAAAGTCTTCACTGGCTAATCAATTCTAAATCTGGACTGAGACTTGAGTACAAGGTGATGCTGTATAACTCTGTTATTAAACCAATTTGGACTTATGGTTCTGAATTGTGGGTACGCGAGCGCGAGTAACATTGATATACAAAGAGCACAATCCAAGATACTTAGAACAATCACGGGAGCGCCATGGTATATCAGTAATGAAGACATTCACAAGGACCTGGAAGTACCACCTGTCAAAGATGAATGTTCCAAGCGTAAAGCTATTTACATGGATAAATTAGTTCGGCATGTTAATCCCCTAGCCAGAGTCCTTGTCCATACAAGGAACTCATCTCGACTGATCCGTAATGATCGTGCTGCCCTTTTGATTAATTAGAGGCTCGTAGTGCCAAGTGAACTCCTTCCTCTTCATTGTAGGAGGGACACATGTGTATTAGTTTTATAAGATTTGTAACCTTATTGTTAGTCCGATGTATTATATAGGAGATTCAGTAAATTCTAAACAAAAAAAAAAAAAAAAAAAAAAAGTTCTGCAACTTTTGTACCATGGCTGTGGAATTTTATTTTTCCTAAAAATATTGATCACTACTTTGACGTCAACCCCTTTTTCTTCCAGGGTCTTAATACCGCTTCAATCAACAGAGGGTTCAATGCCCTTAGTTACAACTACCAGCCCTTTACTGCTTTTGAGCTAATAGGTACAATATAATAATTTCTCTTAGTCTCCCTAAGGTAATTATTTATTGATCTCTAGATTACTTCCGTATAACTTTGGACCTCAATTTCTTTAATATAACCGTTGTTAATAGAGACAATATGAAAGTTATTGTTGCCGACTGTTTGGTCATCAGCGGATGAGGAATGATGATAAAGATAAAACAGAAGAGAGCTGTCCTACTTAGCATTCAACTAATCATCAACACATAATCAGTTAATTGGTTTTATGTTCTTTCTCGTTCAACAACTTTCGACGCCTCTAAGGTTATTATTCTCGATTCGCAATTGCAGTCTCATATGAAAAAACTTATAGTGTATCAAAGACAAGGAACAGTTATTAAACAAAACTTTTGAATTGTAATATATTAAATTGAACTATAATTTAGTAAAAAGGCTAACACAAAATAGTGCTTGGCCTTACATTTGGTGACCCCGACGTGATTTAAAACAGAAAATAAAGTTAAAGTTATTGGAACTAAATAATAAAATTATCAAAGTGTACATAAGTAAATTAATTATATTCGTATTTTCGTGAATATAAATAATAAAGTGTTTGCATATAAAGCAGCAACATAAGTACATACTATAAAAAAAGCGGTAAATTGATTTCGGGAAGTTTATTACAAACAAGTGCAGTTTTATCGGTGTATGTTTTGGTGCATATTCGCAGTTATTCGCCATTTAATAAATTCGGCTAGGTGAATTTTTTATCACCCTATTATGGAAATCAATGGTTATAAAGTAATCTCATCGTAGTCTGCAGCCATGGAGAAGCAGTTTTCATCATGCAAGAAGAAGATTGCGGCTATGTTTGAGCGGTTAAACCAAATAGCATCTAAAGCAACTCATTATCTACTTTGTGAGCCTGATGAGTATGAGCTTCAAGGTTTAAGTGACAGGCTAGCTGATCTTCAACCCAAGTTTGGCATTTTGTATGACAGATTGCTGGAGTTAGTTCAAGCTGGCACTGAGGATGACATGCAGGTAACGTTTGAAAAACTATTTTGGGCAACGTAGGTGGCCATTCAGCGTGAGCTTGGAAAACGCTTAAGCTTCCAGAGTTTAGTGGTGGATACACTGAGTGGGCGTCCTTTTCTGCCAGGTTCAGCACATTTGCAGACAGTGAACCGGACTTGTCTAACATAAAGAAGTTGCAGCACCTTCTATCATGCCTTCAGGGATCAGCACTGGATCAGTACTCTTGGCCACGGCAGTCATCAATGTTGAAACCCGTGCTGGATCAGTTGTTCCTTGACGTGCCTTGCTTAATTCCGGATCACAATTGCACATAATAACATCTCGTCTTGCTCATCAATTACAGCTGCTGAAATTTAAGTCACCTGTAGCAGTGTCTGGCATTGGTAACGCACCGTTCATTTCTGATGGTAACTCTGTAAATCTTAACATTCATTCTCGTATATCGGAGTACTCCACATGCATTTCAGCATTGGTGGCACCAACCATTTCGGAGAATCATCCATTTTTTACCATTGACACTGCGTCTTGGAACATACCATCGAATGTTAAATTGGCTGATCCTTACTTCTTCAAGTCCCAACAGATTGACATATTAATTGGAGCCAGTTTGTTTTTCGAGCTGCTTTGCGTTGGACAGATAAAGCTTGCTGCAGGATTACCACTGCTTCAGAAAACACGTTTTGGTTGGGTCGCATCTGGTGGAGGCCCACGTTCAATTCAATCAACTCTCTTGGCCACTCGATCAATTGTTGAATCGGATGAGAATGAAGATGATCGTGAGGCGCATTTCGAGGTCAACATTCAACGTTTGTCAACTGGTAATTATTCGATACGCTTGCCGCTCATGTCCAATTTGGATCAGCTGGGTAACTCATATCAACAGTCACTTCGTCAATTTTTAAAAATTGGAAAGGAAACTTGAACGTAACCTTTCTCTAAAGGCTCAGTATTCAGGTTTCATAAAGGAATATTTTAATTTAGGTCATATGTCACTTCTTGACGCTGCATCGTTCAGTAATTGCAAGTATTTTTTACATCATCATTGTGTTCTAAAGGAGGAAAGCACCACCACCAAACTAGAGTCATGTTCGATGGTTCTGCCGTGACTTCTTCTGGGTATTCTGGGTATTGAAAGATGTACTGATGGCATGTCCTACCATACAAGCGAAGTTGTTCAACACAGTTGCAGCAGAGGATAGTTTTCTTCAAGCATGCAATCTTAGTTTACAAGTTGGACACCGTTACTTATGGCACGAAGCCGGCATCATTTCTTTCCGTGAATCAATTTTCAATGGACGAGCACTCATCATTTCCTGTTGGTTCTAAAATAATTAACAAGCTACGAAAAAGCTGTTCCAGCGATTCCAATGTGCATCAAAACATACCAATGGATGAAAGTTTTTTTCAAAATGTACCAAGTGCTCAATCTTATCATCCATAGCTCGTTTTTATGATCCACTTGGTCTTATTTGTCCCGTAATAACTAAAGCTAAAATTTTTATGCTGGATCTCTGGAAAGAACGACTCGACTTGAATGAGAGTTTACCAGCATCTCTAAGTACAGCATGAAGTCATTTTTGCGCTGATTTTGATCAAGTTCAGCAATTCCGTTTTCCTCGGCGATCATTGTCCTCAGACAGTAGTCTGGATTCATGGGTTTTGTGATGCTAGTCTGAGTGCATATGGAGCCTGTGTTTATGTTGTCTCAAGGTGCCAAGGCGAATCCAGTGTTAATCTTTTATGCTCCAAATCAATCAATCAACTTCACGATGAGATCAAGCAGATGTCGTTACTACTGCTGGTCTGACTCTGCAGTAGTGTTAGCATGGATTCGCAGTGAGGCTTCAAGGTTCAAGATTTTCGTCTCTAATCGGGTTGCTGTTATCCAAGATCTTTCAGTTCACATGGAGTGGCACCATATTCCGACTAAGTTAAACCCGGCTGATATTTTATCTTGAGGAGCAACGCCTACTGAACTCGTGCTCATGGCACATAATCGTGGAATCCGGTGCTCTAGATTAACGGTTCAAAATGTGCGTTATGAACATACTTGCTGCTGCGCGCAACTCAAATGTCGAACTTTTGGGGTGACTATAGGTGTGTAAAGGGTGGAAATCAGGTCAAATCATCCAGCTCGATTTCCTCATTGGCATCATTTCTGGAAAAATTCGGAGTACTGCAACAACATCCAATAATATTACCTCGACACCATCTTGTAACTAGAGCAATCATTATTAATTTTCTTTGGCGAAATTTACATGCCGCACCACGTGCACTTTTGGCTACAATTCGTCTTCAGTATTGGCCATACGGTGGTCGCAAAACTGTCGCAAATTCTGTTACAAAATGTACAATATGTTTCCGTGCTAAACCTAAATTGGCAGACTATATTATGGCAGTTTTACCGGCAGATCATATCAATACTTCGTACGCATTCATGGTCACTGGCATTGACTATTTTGGGCCAATTAAGTGCTATATTAGTATTTTCTCTGTTTTGCTACAAAGGATGTGCATCAAGAGCTTGTAACAAATTTATCTACAGCAGCATTTCTTAATTCACTTAAAAAATTCATCTCAGCTCGTTGTCGACCAGCAAGGATCTGCTCTGATAATGCTACGAATTTCGTTGGAGCAAAAAATTACTTAGCTGTGCTGAGGCGGCTGTTTCTGAGCGAAGACTATGTGCAGGCTGTTCTTGAGTTTTGTCTAGTCGATTCGATTGAGTAGTGTTTTATTCCTCCTCGATCTCCACACTTCGGAGGCTTTGCGTACTCTCATTAGCCATATCACAGCAATAATCAGTTCACGCTCATTGTTTTCCATTTCAGAGATCCATCCAGATGATCTCGAGGTATTAATTCCTATTCACTTCTTAGGTACTGCGCCTATATCATCTTATGCTGAACTTGATTTAAGCAATCTTAATTCTGATCGTTTGGACCGTTGGCAGCGAGTTACTCATCTTCTTCTTGCGGTTAATGATGTTGTCTTTGTGAAGGATGAATCTGCCACCTTTGATGTGGCGACTGGCCAGGGTTGCTGAGTTAGTTGCTGGTTCAGACGGTGTTGCCCGAGTAGCGTTATTGCAAACGGCACTGGATGGATACGAAGGTTAGTACGTAAGATATGTTTGCTTCCCAAACAGGATGATTGTCGGAAGCCCGAGCCTTCCAACGGGGGGATAATGTTTGGTCATCAGCGTACGAGAAATGATGAAAATGATAAAACATAAGAGAGCTCTCCTACTTAGCATTCAATTAATCATCAGCACATAATCAGTTAGTTGCTTTTATGTTCTCTCTCGTTCAACAACTTTCGAAGCTTCTAAGGTTATTATTCTCATCTCGCAATTGTAGTATCATATGGAAAATTTTAAAGTGTATCAAAGACGAGGAACAATTATTAAATAAAACTTTTGAATTGTAATATATTAAATTGAACTGTAATTTAGTAAAAAGGCTAACACAAATTAGTGCTTGGCTTAACACCGACTATTCTTTGGATATCATCTACAAGCCTATTCGAGCTTTCTTCTTGAATATACAGATATTGGAGAAGGTTTTTCGTGTTTAGGTTTTGATGAGTTTTTGTCATTGTTTTTAATAGGTTCATCCTTTTCAGTAAGTAGTTGGAACCTCTTACTTTCCAAAAGCGTTTTCTTTGCATTATTATTTTTTTGCGGGCTTAGTTTATTGCGGATTTGTACATAGTGGTCAAGGCCTGTCTGCACTGCCGTTTTATTTTCCAGGGTCCCGTTTTGCATGCGATGTTTTTCACTCCCTGCTGGTGATACAGTTGTCTTTTTGATTGCTTTAACCAGAGTAAAAGAATTCTGATTGATGCCGTAACCGTTTCAGACGATTCCCTATTTTTACTGTTTGCTGCTAATGCTGTTACTATGCGGCTTGCTTGTTCTAGCATTGGGTTGTTGATGTCGCTATTAAATGTTTGGGAGGTTGTTGTTTTTGCAGTAACTGCATGTGATGACGCAATCGATGCAGTAGCTGAGAACACTGTTGTTGTTTCTGAAACTGCGCTAGCTGTTGATGTAAAACTTATGATTTGTGTTGTATTTGTTGTAGTTTGAAACACAGTTGCTTCTGGGTTTGAATAGATAGTAGTTTAAGGAGAAGGGCACTCCATGGAAGTGAGTGACTAGTGCTTATTGCACTAGAAGACAGAACAGGAGAGCAAGAACTTGCTCTATCTTCGGGCGCCTGTGCAGTTAATAAGGAACCTTGGTTTTTGTTCCTGTCATCAGTAGCGAAAAGCGAGAAGTATGCATTTGTCGTTGTCATTATTGGGGCTGTTTGGCTCAGATACAAAAAAAAAAAATAAATATATTAGTTGCGAGGTAAGCGCCTGTTTCGATTCAAAGTCGATCCCATTGTTGAATCTACCAGAATCGATTCACATTTTACAACAAAAACTGACATTTTTCCATATGGTTATTGTCCGATTAAATGGTCGATTCAACAAAGAATCGATTCTTGCTTGATGTAAATGCACTATTAATTTGTATTGTATTATATGTTTATGTTTTTGTTTAAGAACTGAAATTTATTTATATATCGTCAATGCTAACAATAATCAGCATACTTAATGTTATAAGTGTATTATAAATGTAACATATGTATTTGTCATAAGTTCTAGTTTATTTTTACGAAAATTTAAGAAGTTATTTCCGACAGACGACTTTTAAAGTCATTGTTGTACTTTCTGAGTTATTAGATAAAAAGACAAAAGACACATAGGAAAAATAAAGCAAATTAAGGAAGTGAACAAGTAAGTACTGCGCTAGGCAACGCGCTTACAACTTAAAGACGGAACTTCGAATAACAACAACAGGTCATTAAGCAACGTCGTAACAATGTGACTATTAGGACTCCAGAATTGGAAGTGTATGATAATATGATGATACGGGCCGGTGTAATTTGTAATGAATTTTTAGATATTGTAAAGTCCTTAACCGATTTCGAGGGCCATCAAGAATGTTATGTGTCATGGCGACAAGCGGCAAATACTGCTTATACAATAAGCTATTGAGAATGTTAATGGTAGTAAGCTTTATCAAGCTGTAGCAATAATGAAGAATAAAATTTGGGTCCAGCAGACTCAATCTCGGCTTCTTTCAATACCCCTTTAAATTTCAGGGCGTAAATTGCACGCCTTGACTTCTCATACGTGGATATGCGAACCTTACAATTATTTGAACAAAAGATGTCAACACTACGACAGGATAGCATGACTCTTTTACAATTCTATGACGAGGTTGAACGTCAAGATTAAAGCTGGTGGCGTTGACTTTTCAGCGGACGGTCAACGGTTGACTGCCACTTCTTTCTTTATTCTCTTTCATTATATATACAAACTTATTATACATTGCACAATACCTATATACTACTCATAAAATAAACAGACAGTTGCGTTGCTTATTTTCTACATACTACTTATATATTGTACTATATATACTACACTTATGTATATATTGATTCATACTTATATACATACTACAATACTTCTCTAAACTTATAGAAATACTACACTTATATGCTGTTTCATACTTATATACAATTCGGCCATCCTGGCAATCAGGATCTCCCGATCCTAGCCGACATAGTTCTTGTTATTATCTTATTCGCATTACATTTTTGTTCATCTTCATTTTCTACAACGTCGTTTTCATATTTTTCTTTGTTTTTATCATTGTTGCGTTTGTTTTCTTCAATTTCTATTTGATCATTAAAAAAATTTTCTTAAACTCCGTCATAACTTGACAAATTTTCACCTTTTTTACACCTGCCAGAACCATCGAACCAAGACTTAATATTAACAACTGCCCATATACTTTTGTATGATAACCTTGATAACGACCGTCTCTAAAACTTTCTCCCAATTCAAACCTTTTTCCGAATCTACCAACTTTGCAATCATTGGTCCCAAATTTCTGTTTACCCTTTCAACTTGTCCGTTGGCTTGGGGTGACCCTGTCGCAATTTTTATATATTATATATTGATATCTATGAGATCTTGGAATTCGATAGACGTAAAGCAGTTCCCTCTATCAGAAACAATTGCTCTAGGACGACTATATGATCTGAAATAGTTTTTAAGTGACTCGAGAACTTCTCTAGCACTTATTGTTATAGTAGCATACAGCCTAACAAACTTGGTAAATCCATCAACTTTATCACTTCGAAGTATCGGCTTCATTTCAATCTTTCACAATTTTAATTTTCCGCTTCTTTGTTTCTTTCTTTTTCTTTTTCCTTTTTTTTTTATTTTTTATTTTTTATTTTTAGTTCACTAGGCTAAGCACGTGCCCACTTCTGATATTGAAGTCAAGATTAAAGCTGGTGGCGTTGACTTTTCAGCTCGACGGTCAACCATTGACTGCCTCTTCTTTCTTTATTCTCTATATACTACTCATAAAATAAACAGACAGTTGCGTTGCTTATTTTCTACATACTACTTTTATACTATTGTATATATACTACACTTATATACTGTTTCATATTTATATACATACTACAAATGGAAAGTGACTTACTTACCAAAGAGGCTGTTATGGCGTATGACAGCCATGTGATCCCATCCATGAATGAAAAGTACAGAATGGATGCCCTTCGGGTGTTCATTTCGGGTATAAAGAAATCGCTAGGAGGTATATTTTTCTTAGTTCGATCAGCTAATTGCCTGCAGCTCTTGCTCTTGCTCAAGAGATTGAGTCTAGTCACGAACGATATCAGTTCCCTGCTAGCTTTGATAGAAATATTGAAGATACGACTCAAAGGAACGAACAAATGGTTTGAAATAAGAAAGATCCACAGCCGTGTTGAATGCATGATTATGGATGTCGTTGATAAAATGGAGGTTGACCCGAGTAAAACCAACTACAAACCGTCAAGAAATGTCAGACACATGGGGAACAATAGCCATAATCCAACTAAACAAGTTTATAAGCGACCACGTGAGTCTGAGGGACTCTCTGGTCGAAAGTTCCAAAGAATGAATCACATAGTCCAAGGGGACGACTCCTGGGAGAACATACCGAGCATCAAGATTTATCAGATGGTACAGTAGAAGAAATTGAAGATGTTTAGGCAAGTAATGACTACGTCAACTTTTTAGGAGACAATCCCTCTTACCGTTTATAGAACGGGTGGTTGCAGCGAAAATCATGAAACTATTAATAGACACTGGTGCGGCAAAAAATTATCTCAAACCTGTACCCTCTTATAGGTTGAGATATATAGTGCCAGTGGATACCCCTTTTATAGTGAAGTCACTACACGGTTTAGAAAATATTCAAGAAAGAAGAAAGAGGTGTCGTGGGACATCCATGTAGAGCGCAGCTCCATTCAGGACAAAAGTTTTAATTAAACATTATATTTATTTATTGAAAATTTTGTTTTAATTTCCTTTTATTGATTCATTTTTATTATTAATTTATTTATTATTTATTACAAACTTACGTATATAATTTCTTAAAGTAATAAATACAATAATGTAATATAATGCAAGCAATACTGCGTTGGCGCTTTTCTGGACATCGCACAAGTTTTTGATCTTGTCTGGCTTCAGGGAGTGCTTCACAAATTAAAAGATATCTTACCGTCTGCTCTTTTTAAAGTTGCAGAATCTTTTTTGTCGAACAGAACGTTTTTCGTAAAATACAAAGATGCTTAGTCTTCAATCAGACCTGTTCAGACAGGTGTTCGCAGTGTATTAGCTCCTGTGTTTTTCACCATCTTTATAGCTGATATACGTCAACCGATCTCCAATGCCATTATCCTAGATACATACGCGGATGTCACAGCGGTTCTCTGTTCTGACGAATCTCCGTTTCAGTCCTGCAGTCATATATGAACCGTTTGGAAGCCTGGTTAACTAGATGAAATATCAAGGTGAACTCAAGTAAATCACAACTGTCTTCATTCACCCTCAGGAGAAGTAACATACCTCTGGTAATGATTTGGGGTCTGTCGATTCCACAGTCTTCAGTTGTGAAATACTTGAAGTTTTTCCTTGATAAACGCTTGACATGGAAACATCATATCACCACCATTGCTCATGTTCCTACAAAATGAAAAGGCTGAACTGGCTCCTGTGTAAAAAGAGCAAACTTAGCTTGGAAAATAAGCTTTTAATCTACAAGCAAATTGTTGCTCCTTCCTGGAAATAGGGTATATCAAGCCCTTCTAATCGTAGGAAAATAAGGCTCTCAGGACAATCATAACGACCTCAACATGCCTACAGTTCTCCAAGAATTAAACTTTCACAGCAGCCGATACAATGACAGGCTTCTCTCCCATCCAAATCTTCTAGCCGATTCACAAACCAGGACGGTACTTCAAAGGCGCCTACAAAACTCCACCCAAATGACTTACTAATTATTAATTAATAAACTTCTTTTTTCTTTGTTTTCCTTCAAAATGTATTTAAATCAATCTCTGTAATTTATTTCCCTCACAACAATATTTTAACCGATTCGAACCCCACGCCATCGGTTTGCTAGTCCTACTCTCTAACCAATAGGAAAACAATCTGACGATTCTATTTTTAGTGCCATTTTTTGAATTTTCACTCATGCCATAATACACGTAAAAGAGCTACGCTCTAAAAATGCCCGATGAAAGTGTTTGGAAAAAACCTTCTCTCTATTACCAAACCTAGATTTATTCGACGAGATAATTGATCTCGACTTGTTAACACGGGTCAACGCAACAATTGACCTCAAATTTAATAAACTGATATACGACGTAGGATCAGGATTCGATACAGTTTCATAAATATGCTGGTACGGGAAAAGTTTCGGAAAATGATGCTGATTACAAAAACAACGTTTGATTAATCTAGCGAGTTGATACCGTACAACACCAATGTGGTTGCTGCGATGGTATAATCAGACCGTCTATATCGCCACATAACAATCCGGTTTGGGTTGTTGACAAAAAGATAATCGATGAGCAAGGACACGAAAAAAGGCTTGTTATCGATTTCCGCAAATTAAATCAAAGAACAATAGACGACAAATACCTCATCTCTGATGTAAGGGTATTCCTAGCAAATTTGGGGAGAAGAATGTGGAATATCTAGGTTTCACCGTGACAAAAGAGAAAAAAAAACCAGCGCTAGTAAAATTGGGGCCATTCGGGTCTACAAGTGCTTGTAAGTCTAAGAAAGTTAAGGTAAACTTAAAGGGAACCCAGCTTAACGGCTTTAACCGGCTTAAGGAAGTCTTAATCTCGAAAGATGTCTTGCTTTTATACCCTGACTTTAAGAAGCCATTCGACTGAACTACAGTGCTGACGCTTCTTCTCTGGGATTAGGAAGTGTTTTGTCTCAAGGAAGAAGACCCAGGCCCCTAAAGAATAGGGAAATGAATTCGCCACCAACGTAAGGGCACTTCTGGCAATCGTTTGGGCTCTAAAAAGTCTCTGAAATTATTTGCATGGTGTCCGAAGCCTAAATATTCTCACCGATCACCAGGAATTTACGTTTGCCGTCTCGGACCGAAACCTAAACGCTAAAATTAAGCGCTAGAAAGCAATTATCGATGAGCATAATGCTCAAATTTTCTATGAACTTGGTCAACATAAAATATTATAACAAAAGAACATTGAACTGGTACTTGCATATACCATGAATAATTTTTGTAAATTAGTCTTAAGATTGGATTTTAAGAATAAAGTTCGTTCTCGCTCCAAAGAGCTTGTTTCAATTTATGTATCAAATATAAGTACATATAACTCGCGCAATCACGACAACATATCAACGCTTTAGAGGCGGAATCTAATGCAGCAACAATCCATAGCAAGCAGTCATTGACTTACACTATCGAAAAAACGAATAAGCGTGTAAATTGCTTCAGGAATTCAGATTGTGATAGAAGAGGCCCAATCAGATTAGCATCGAAATTTTATAGTGTCTGGTGAAAAAACCAGGCACCTTATCCATTACTCTAATAGGGACAAGTTATTGGACACGATTAAGGAAGTAATAAAACCCCAACGTAGTTAAGGCTATCATTTCAATCTTCCAACGCTAGCACAAGTAAAGGATGAATTTGTCAGAACTTTCCCGCCAACTAGATTGTGGTATACCGAAAAATGTAAAACATATTTTAGAAGATTACTTCTTTCCCAAGATGTTCAAAACAGCAAAACGGGGTCGTCGCAAATTGTAAAACTTACGCTAAATCGAAATACGACATCTAACTAAAAAACCGACAACTCGGAGCACAAACAGGTAAAAATAAATACTAAGGTACAGGAAAAGATAAATGGATTAATGGTTAGGGTTAATGCTCTGATAAAAAATACGAGGAACACACATATCATTTGTTCGAGGCGGTTTTAGCTAGGAATTGCATACTAAAAATGAAGTAGAGCAACTAACGCTATCAGTAACACTTGCAATGATTAGGGTAATGAACCTGGTAATACTTATTTCAAAACATTAATGGATGAGCGATTCAGAAATAAAAACATAACAGATATTGTAAACAAAGATTAATTATATTTTATAATTACGTATACCAAGCATAAGTAAATTTGTAGGAATATTTGTATTTTTCCCGTTTCACACAATAAAAACATACCAAATGTTGCGGAAGACGGCTTAAGGAACAGTGTAAATAGACGCAGTTTCACAAGGAAGATACCGGGTGTTATGGCATCGACACTAGTAAACATAACCGAACATCAAGAGATAGTGAGTATGCCGTACTTGCATCGCAAGAATATCGACAATCTAAGATACATCGAAGAAGTGAGGATGAAACTAACAACAAATCCCATGTGCTCCGGCATTGCAACTTTCGCTGGTATGATTTGTTGCTATGCTCTGCTAAAAATATATCAGTGTAGAAGAAGGAAGCAGCAGAATCCTGACTTCTTAGATGGTATTGATGGCTTGAGAAAGTCCGAGGACGACCTTCACTTATCGCAAGAAGGAGTAAGCCCAATGCAACCGGCAACTACAAAATTAGCTGACGATATGTCTGGCTAATATCCGAATATAATGTAACCGACTCCTCACGCGGGTAACAACAACGTGAATTCATCGTGGGAAGCAAACGTCAGCAGAATGGCTGTTGACCCAAGGTATAAAGTAAGTAATAGTAAGTTAGAGAAAGTTAATCTGCAACGGAACTCAGAATAAACAGCAAACGCTTTGAACAATACAATTAAATATAAAAAACATTAGATTGTTTTAATTTGTACGTATCAGGCAATGTGAAAGAGTGTGTCTCAGAAACTTTCCACTGTTATGAGGCCGGAAGGTTTCAATTTCGACAAAAAAAAATTCCGTAGGTGTGTCAGCAGTTTGGTTGATTTTATTTTTCGATATTTGTTGTTCGCATGAACCGCTGATTGAAGGGTGATTCAAGGCCATATAAAACATAAACAGATCTAGATTGCGGTACATTATAGCGACTGAAACTATTGAAACCATCGATTCAGAAACAGAAAATGAACCAGAATTGTCTGACCTATATTCACCAACCGTCTAAATTTCAAGACCCTAAGATTACTGAATCATAAAGCTTCCACACAAATATTTCGGTCTTAGTGTTGAAATGCTGTATGTGTGCTGACTACACCCTAAACATAAGTCAAATAAATAATCAAATATTTCTGAATGCTGTAGCATAAGAGCGTATGCAAGAACGATTTTATCTACGGGTGCGTGAAGAGTATATCAACTTCGGCATAGGCAAAGCTAACTTTTTTTTTACTTGTTTGATTTTGTTTCGACTATTGCTTTAAAAAAATCTGCTGTTACAGTCTAAGCCAACGGAACTAAATTAGAATAGAACTGCCGCTCCAACAGCTGCTTTAAAAATATTAAACTGTCGCAGTCGAAGCATAATTAACAATTCAAAACTGTGAAGCACAGCAATAGTCTCAAGAGTTTTCAATTTGCTTCGACTGTGACAGCTGAATTTTTGTAAAGCAGTAGTTATACTTGGCAACAGTTTAGATTTAAATTCTAAGAACTATTGCTGCGCAGTGAAGTATATAAGTATTTTACGACTTTTACTACTTCGACTGCAGCAAATTATATGGTATGGTATGTGCATCAGGATCTTGAACTGATGCATAGTATCTTTTACACAAGCTTTTCAGCAAACAAACAAATGGTACGTTATGGCCAATTGTTAGAAATTAGAACAATTTGCAGTGTAGACAAATACGCATACGCGCGTATTCCATATTATACTCCCGTAAAATTTAGAAAGAGAGAGTAGTGTTCATTTGAGAGAGTATGAATACTACTAGAAATCAATTCGAGTTTGTACATCAAAACGTTGTACTTTTCTTCTCGAGTACGCATTGTACTAGTACGATGCGTATTGATTACATTAAGTATGACATATTCATGATTACATAAAGAAGTGGTAAATGCATACATCCACACTTTATTAAACTCTGCTTTGCGCTTTGCACTTGGGGCCTTTCGCACTACCCCAATTAATAATCTCTATTTTGAAGTAGATTGTTTTACATTGGTTCTCGAAAGAAACTTAAAATGTGCCAAATTATCCAAAACACTGTTTCGAAGCAATGATTCCCCCTTAGGCTTATTAAACCGGAAAATAGCTAAATATAAAAAAAAACAACCTAAAGTTCTTTCTACTATTCATAGAATAATTAATACCCCCCTCGACCCATAATGTTCCCCCTCCTTCATGGAACCTATTGCCTTCAACTATTAACTGTTCTCTTCATAACTTTCTGAAAACTGATACCAACCGCAACCAATTCCGAGCACTTCTCAACAACTTAAAAGAAGAACTTTGTAACTTTACCATTATTTACACCAACGGATCTAAATCGGACAATAATGTGAGTTATAGCGTCACTCATGATGATGCAATAATCAAAAATGCAATCTTACCTAACATAGCTCCATCTTTACAGCAGAAATAGTAGCTATATTAGAAGCTGCAGTATTTGCCAAAAATAATAGAGGTAAATTCGCTATCTGTTCCGATTCCCTCTCTTCAATTAAATCTATTTCTAACATAACTTCAAATAATTTTTACGAAAACAAAATTGATATATTCTTATCCGCAACCCTTCAAAAATTATTTCAGTTTGGATTCCAAGTCATTACCTGATTGTTGGTAATGAAATGGCTGACAAAGTAGCTGTTTTCTCTCGGCTCCATACAACACCATATAAATAAAATCTCATTTCAAAACCCAACACACTGGATTACATCAAGCAACATCAAATTGGTACAAGCTAGTCAATCATAACAAACTTTCAGCTAAAACTTTGCTCAGTAATTAAAAAATGAGAGGAAAAGTACAATAATAACAACAACCAGCATTAACAATGAAGAAACGTATAAAACGTTTTGTGCTTGATCTTGCAGTGGTTTTTTTTTTTAAATCAATAGTTAAAAACATTATACACCAGAGCCTCGGTTTGCTGCACATAGAAATGTGAGAGGATGGCAAATAATTTCCGCAATTGAAGGTTCAGTTGACTTTTGATCACGAGTGGGTTTCAATTTTAACAAAGTTTTTTTGCGTAAAAATGAGCCAGAAGCGCAAACAAATTAATTTTGAACTTAAATTAACTATATTAAAACGTTTCAAATCGGGTGAAATAGCTGTTGACATTGCAAGACATCTTAATTTAGCTCCTAGTACTGTAAGGACAATTTGCAACCGAGTTGCTGATCAAATAAGAAAGTTTTCAAAAGCTGCTACCCCGCTGCAAACACAACAAAGTAAGTTGGTTAAAATGGAAGCTCTTCTCTTGGTTTGGATTGAAAATCAAAATCAAAGAAAAGTGCCTTTGAGCAAAATGATTGTTCAAAATAAGGCCTTAAGCATTTTTAATGATTTACAGAAAGAAACTCCATCGTCAAGAAGTGAACATTCCGTAAAATTTGAAGCAAGTCAAGGTTGGTTCGAACGTTTTAAAACTCGGGCAAACTTGCATAATATTGCTCTGAAAGGAGAATCGGCTAGCGCTGATAATCCAGCTGCGGAAAAGTTTCAACATGAACTGAAAGCAATTATCAAAGAAGGGGGATATTCTCGTAAGCAGGTCCTGAATGTCGATGAAACTGGCTTGTATTGGAAACGGTTACCCAAAAAAACATACATTTCCAATGCTGAAAAATCTGCTCCTGGGTATAAAGCCAGAAAAGATCGACTCACACTTCTTCTAGGAGGAAACGCAGAAGGAGATTTTAAATTCAAGCCTTTTCTTATTTACCAATCCGAGAATCCAAGAGCCCTTAAAAATGTGAATAAAGGTGATTTTCCAGTTCACTGGCGTGCTAATAAAAAAGCGTGGATGACTGCCGCTTTATTTACAGATTGGATTGGTAATTGCGCTGTTCCCGAACTAAAAACTTATTGTTGCTCTCAAAACATTGACTTTAAAATCCTACTTCTGTTGGACAATGCTCCAGGGCATCCAATATATTCAGATGATATTTCCGAAAATATAAAAATTGTTTTTATGCCTCCGAATACCACCTCCATCATACAGCCGATGGATCAAGGTGTGATATCAAACTTTAAGTGTTACTATCTACGGCGAACGTTTTTTCAACTTCTAGAAGCAACTGATAAAGAAGATAAATTATCCATACCAAAGTTTTGGAAGGATTACAATATCAAGATGGCTGTCGAAAATATTTGTTTTGCATGGAAGGAAGTTAAAGCGACTTGCATGAAAGGAAGCTGGGGAAAAATTTGGCCAGACCGTGTGCTTGAAAACAATGCTCTGATTAACGATGTAACTGTTTGCGAAGAAATTGCTAAATTAGCTATGGAAAAAAATGTTGAAGGAATGGAGATTGAAGATATCGACGAACTGTTAAGGTCACACGATGAAAAGCTCACAAACGAACTTTTGTTAACATTTGGTATTGAACAAAAGTTAGAAGATGAAACTGATCCGATTGATACGCAAACAGATCCAAAAAAACTAACGACTGCGAAATTGCAAAAGCACTGGGGCTGGTAGACCAGGCGATGGAAATTTTTACGAACAATGATCCCGATGAAAATCGCAGTGGGAAGGCAACTCAATCTCTTGCTGACGCTATACAGTGCTACAAAAATGTTTACTTGGAGAAAAAAGCAGTTTTTATTCAATAAACTTTGGACGCGTTTTTAAAAAAAAAAATGTAACTCAACCGGAAGAAAATATAGGCGATTAAAAACCTTTTTTTGATTTTAATTTTGAAATTGTTGAATCATGTATATGAAATAAATTTTCATATGACTAAAAAAAAGTTACACATTTCTTCTTCAAAATTTGCATTTTTCTTTACTCTGGAACGAATTAAAAATATTTTGCAGTAAGTATGGAAAAATGTATTTCGATTTGAGTCGTTTCGGTTGCGTCTCTCCGGTCCCCATTAACGACGCAAACCGAGGCTCTGGTGT
>JBAMAW010000934.1:0-16185 GCA_037043295.1 Amiota minor
TTGGCATCATCAGCATACATCAGAACACGAGAGTATTTCAAGGAAAGTGGAAGATCGTTTATAAACAGATTGAAGAATAATGGGCCAAGATGGCTTCCTTGAGGAACACCATAAGTGACAACAACCGGGCTAGAAAGGGTGAATTTAAATAATACTCGTTAAATTCAATTTTTTAAATATGAAGAAATCCAATAAATATGTTGCGGGAAACCAAAAAGTCCAGCTTATGAAAAGCAGATCATGACTTACTGAGTCAAATGCTTTGCTGAAATCTGTGTAAATGACATCAGTTTGAAATTTTTCGCTGAAACAAAGATGTACAAGAAATGTAAACTCAAGCAAATTGGTAGCAGGTGAACACTTCTTTATAAAACCGTGTTAACACGGAGAAATAATAGATTTACAGTGGTGAGAAAGGGTTGAAGTAACCATTTTTTTAAAACAACTTTGGAATTGCCGAAAGTTTTGCAATACCTCTATAATTGGATATGTCAGCTTTGTTACCTCTTTTATGTAGGCTTGTTTCCAAATAGAAGGGAAAAATGCACTCTGAAGTGATAAATTACAAAGTTTAGGGACCGGCTTACATAAAGATTCAGCACAGTACTTAAGTACACAACTAGGTATTTTGTCAGGACCGGGTGAATAAGTAGATTTCAAAGTTTTTAAATTGATAAGAAGACACTCCTCACCAATTACAAGAGAAACAATGTGGTTACATTTGGAAATGGGGTAAGGATAACGATTGTAAATATATGATACACTGTATAAAACCGTATATAAACGCAACAAATAAGAATCTTAGCTTACTCAAATACTATCGCAACAACAACGAAAAGCAAACAAAAAGCTTTAAAATGTTGATCACAATAACAAAAAATACAAAAGTAAACCAACAATAACAAAAAAAAAGAAAAAATAAATGCAACAGAGAGGAAACAAATATGTATTAATTATTGCAAACAACTAAAATTATTAATATCAAAAACTCAATTATGCACAACTAAACTAAACAGACGGAATTGGTGAGGCAGTAGGAATGCACTCCTTTGTATAAAGTCAAGAGCATCTGGAACTCGACCATTGTACGGATGAGTTGGTGAACCCGTCGCCAGCACCTGACAAGAGGTAGTTACCATTACCCATGTATGATCTTACCTCTCGGGGTAGATCTCCTGGAACCCCGTAATTGATGTTTTGCGTCCCAGTCACCTGCAGCAAGAAACCTAGGGCCAAGAATGGTGAAGAAGCCTCTGTACTGCATTTCCAATAGTGAATGATTTGGTGGACAATAGATTGCAGCTGGAACCAAATCTCCATGTATAGTAGAAACTGCAATAATGGCAGATTGCAATGCATCAGTACGAACGGGAATTTTTGGATAGCGTTTTATGATTGCTCTAATAACAACAGCAGCCCTCTTCTTATGCGTTGGTTATCATGGTGATTTGCCGTGTAAAGAGAGTAGTCATGAAGTTTATAATATGATCTGCAACAAAAGTGCGTCTCATTGAGGGGCATGACATCGATGTGATTGCTGATGAATGAACAGTTCTAGTTCCTTTGTTTGACGAGAGAGTCCATTGGCGTTCCAGACACCAATAAAAAAAAAACGCTTGAAGCACTTTTCCCAGTTGTACAATAATTGCTCGAGATGGGATGAGTATTGCATCTGTTGATCACTTTGCTGGTATGATTGCTGATGTGTTTGCTGGTATTGATCAGAATGTGAGAAGCGCTGTTGTAAATTTTGTTGCTGGCGTCACTGCTGTTGTGACTGTCGTATTTCTTGCTACTGACCGGATGACCGCTGTAGAACTGGGAGTTATTTTGATTGCTGCTGCTGCTGCTGAGGTAGCTGTAGTAATAACTGCTGTTGTCTAAGTTGTTGTTGTCTAATTTTTTGTTGCAGAATCTGAAGCTTATGTGGTTTCAGCTGCTTTTGTTTTTGTAGTAAAGACTCTTTACCATTTGCAACGTCCGCATAAGACAGGGAATTAACAATTAGTGGTTGAGGGGGCATTGGACGCGCCAATTTTTTCGACTGAGGTGGTTTCTTGTCTACCAAGGCGCACCCTTTTAATTTGCAGTGTGCGTTTCATTACATAAATCGCACTTCGCTGGCTGATTTGGTTGCTTTATGCAATCCTTGGAGAAGTGATCTTCTCAACATTTTACATATCTATGACTTTTGTAACCGAAGTTCTTTGTACAATATGACCATATGCGTGTCAGCGCTGGCACGAAGACGGTGTGGGTCCTCGACTTTAATTTCATGTCTGCAAAATAAAGAGATGTTGTAACTCTCCTGTGTATTATAAATCGGGTTAAGGAAGTTTCCCTGATGCACGATTTTTGGAGTTATGGATGTTTCGCACCTCATGACCTAATTTTCTAATTCATTTTATTCGCTCAGTTGGAAAACGGAAAGCTGATATATGTGCATTTGTACACTGTTCTCTTATTGCTTATAAATAGCTCGAGAGGCTACAGCATCTTTAGGCATAGTGCGTATTCCTATTTTGCAACCTTTTTAATATGTACTCCTCTTCATTGATGGAGTCATCAAACAATTTATAAAAGAAAGTTAAATCCCCAGAGCAATCGACCACCAATAGTGGAGGCTTTGGATGCCTATTTGGTAGACCCTAAAATACCTGGGGATTTAGCTCATTCAGACGCAAACTGAACTTGGTAGAGGAACCTCCATTTCAGATGCTGACAATGTTTCTTCGTCGTCATCATTCGAAAGATTTTCAAACCGATTAGGTGACATACACAGCTAGGCAGCCATGTCAACTGGCATGGAGCCCTTAGATGGGGATGGCAATTCATCAACTATTAGTTGATCAATTACACTGACTGTAGTCGACTTGTTTTTTGGCTGCTTCTTGGCAATATCACGAGACTCTGTCAGTTTCCTTTTACCAGCATACGAGATTAAATTGCACTTATTCTTTTTTTTTTTTTGGTTTTTTGGTAAGATCCGCTATGTCACTCGTGCACCTTAGAGAAATGTCAGCAAAAACAAAGAATTTTTTTTTAAAACTCCCAATATATTTTTTTTTTATACGAACTGTACTTGACAGAAAAATCAAAACAATTAATAAAAATAATGAGCATTTAGAATAACAATTAATAAGGCACAGGTCAAACTTTAAATTTTGGAGGAATTAATAAATTAACCACTTAATGCTTTTCACACGACCATTGAATGTTGCCCTATCCCGTGTGACTTCTAAACATAATATGTTTGTTTTTACAAATAATCCGGCAGAAGTTATCAATATTTTATACAAAGAAATATTTTAGTTAGTTTGTATATGTATATATTCTTTACTTTTTCAAACATCTGCGGAATTGCTATAAAATAATTTAAAAATAGTAATCTTATACTCCAAGTAAGACGCAGCCCGCTGATGTGACACTATGACAGAAAAAAATATCAGTATACATATGTCCTATGCTACCGGTGCTAAATCGGGGCGGGTTGTTAGTGTTTATTAAAATACAATGCAAGAATATAAGTATATATAAGATTTGTCGCAAACGAAAATACGCGTTTCCAAAAACTCATCTTTTTTTTCAAAATAGTCTCCTTTTGCACGAACACTTCGCATGTCGAATGAATTTTTAGGTCGTTCTGTAGGAAAGTCCTTCAGAACCGCGGTCGACAGCTTTTGTACAGTCTCAATATCTACATAGCACTTTCCTTTCAGTGCCAAATGTAGTTGTCCGAGGAGGTAAAAGTAGCAAGGTGCCAAATCAGAAGATGTGGTTGACGGTCGAAATGTGATTTTTTGTGAAAAAATCAGTGATAAGTGTCGAACGATGAGCCGGCGCATAATCGTAGAAACAAATCAAATGTGTCTTGACTTTTGATTTCTCGTGGCTTTATTCAGATCTGGCTCACTTGGGTGCTTCCATTCGGCACTATGACGCTTTGTTTCGAGGTCATATTGAAAACACCACCACAGGTGGTGATTTATGTTATCCCATGAAATCCGGTCTTTCTCTCGAATATGAGATTTAACTAAGCGAAGGATTGCCAAGTATTTTCGGATGAGCAGGGAGCCACACAAGTTCAATATGCTTATGTTGAATTAGCTGGTCACGGATTATAGTAGTAATTATACAGTTGCTGACTTTATTTATTAATTCAAACGTTTCAGTAAAACTTTAAAACAAAACTTAATATTCGCTCTTTGTTCGAAGTTCATTTTTCAACCGATGCTATAAACACACTGCCACTTATAAAAAAAATAACTCGGCTTCTAATCGTCCGTTGGTTATGCAAGATAGCGTCACGAGAAATAGAGATTTTGAAAAAGTCTCGTTTTCTTTGAGATAGACCTTGTATATAAAAGAAAATATAAAACAAAAGAGAACAAGTAAAATGAAGTTTAACTTCTCATATGCCGAAGTTAATATACTCTTCACACACCCCTAGAAAACGTTTTTGCCAACGCTTTGTAATAGAGCAGTCAGAAATATTTGATTATTATTATATTATGTTTAGGGTATAGTCAGTACACATACAGGATTTCATATATATATACATATATTCAAGCGAGTCAAACTAGGTTTGCGTCACTGTGTTTTTATTTGGCTATTTTTGCTTTTTGTTTTTAAAACTTTTTGTTATAATTATTTTATTTATTTAAATAGTGCATTTGATTTATGACGGATCACCGAAAATCATCTACTGGACTCTTGCCAACATTTGGAGAGCTTAAGGGTCTCCCTTTTTGGTTCCATAGCCCCATCCCAACTTTTCAATACTCCCTCACCATTAAATATCTCCAACATACACAATTTCTGCAAAAAATCCAACCTTACAATTTAATTACTGTACGTTAAATCTTTTACAAATTATTATTAAATCGCGAGTCGAAGGCCCCAGCAGCTAGTTACTCATTAAAATTAGTATTAAGTTTAGTATTATATATTAGATTAAATTATGATAAATAAATAAAGGAAAATATAAAACAAAAGAGAACAAGTAAAAAGAAGTTTAGCTTCTCATATGCCGAAGTTGATATACTCTTCACGCACGCCCTACAAGACGTTTCCGCCCACGCTCTTTGACAGAGCATTCAGAAATATTTGATTATTGATTCGACTTATGTTTAGGGTATAGTCAGTACACATACAGCATTTCAAGACTGAGACCGAAATATTTGTATGGTACCATTACGATCCAGTAAACCCAGGGTCTTGAAAACTATGCAATTGTTCTTGCAATTTCATTGCATCATCTACCCAGAAATGTTAAATCTTTAAACTTACCTGAAGTTTACGACTGTAAATTTTGTAAAAGAATGAAACCTTTCATGAAAGAATTAAACCGTTCGTTCGTAGCACAATAACAACATGCAAAAATTAAGCTGCGGTAAAATTTCTACCTGCTTCAATAACAAATATAAATAAATAACAGGAGCATAAATGAAAGCGGCAACAAACACAATGAATTTGTCCACACTAAATCAACAAAAACTACATACAAGTATATAGCCGAATGTGCATTGCGCACATATACACACACTGTGTCTCATACCTTTCATAAAGGTTTTGAAAGAATCCGCGTTTAATACTGAACCTGCTTATATTTCACAGACTATGAAGAGATAAAAGCTGACGCCACAGCAATATTTTTCATGTTCTCTATTTAATAACCATCTTTGTGAAAGAGAAACGTTTTTTTTTTATTTCTTTTTTTGTTTTGAGCGCCGAGCATAGTTTATTTCGCGAAGGTTTCATTAATCTGCGAGACCTTCACGAAAACGAAGTCTTTGCGGCACATTTCTGATATAGACCTTGTTTTTTCAGTTCTTCTTCTTCTTACTAATAAGAACCTGCCCTTGTTGGCCGATTTGGGTGATTCCAAAAGATGTATAGTACCTACACACAGCGTCAAAAGAAAGTGAACACATTAGTGTTTTGAATTAAAAGTTTTATAATTATGTATTAATGAATACAAAATAAAAAGTTAGTATGCAGAATTCAAGGCTTACATTTTAGGAGTCCATTTCAATTTAAAGTGTAACCAAAATCAATACACAACCAAAAATAATTCACATTAATTAAAAAAAGTCCAAATTTTACGCGTCAAAAAAAAGTGAACAGTATATGCAAAGTGGCAAATATTAAGTTAAAATATTACACTTTTTTAAAATTTTAATATTTTTTATTTTTCCCTTTAGATTGCACAACCGCCTTAAGTTTCCATGGCATCGATTGGACAAGGTTTTTTGTCACATCAGGAGAGATTTTGACCCATTCTTCCATTAGACATTTCTTTAGGTCTTCCTTGCTCAAAATCGTCCTCTGCCTGATCTTCCTGTCCAGGTGTTCCCGCAAATGCTCAATTGTGTTGCTTAACTGTGTTGGTTACACAACTTTCTTCAAATGCTTCATTAGTGTTACGCCATATTTTTGATGTCCTTTTGGCACGAAAAATTTCAAATTTGCTCTTATCAGTAAAAAGAATGATTTCCCAAAAAGTTGGAGCCACAGTAATGTATTTTTTGGCGAAATCCACGCGCTTGCTTTGATTTACCTTTGATTTGATTGGCTTTTTGCGGGGTATTCGTCCGTGTAGGCCATTTTTATGAAGGACTCTCCTGACCGTACTCGCGCTTACTGATTTGTCTGATGTCTGGGTAATATTTTCTGAAATTTTGACTGCACTTGAGGCTGGATTTGCCTTGACTTTTCTTACTACAGCTGTAACTTGAGTATCAGTAAGTCGCTTTGTACACCCAGTTCTCGGCAAATCTTCTAACTGACGATGTGTGGTATATTTGTCCATTATTTTTTTATTGTGCTAAGGCCCCTGCCTACAATTTCGGCAATTTCACGCAAAGATTTGCCTTTCTCTCGTAATTCTAATAATATGATTTTTCGAGTGCCACTAGATGTTTGCTTTCCCATAGTAAGAATATTTTTTTTTTTGATTTTATACACTTTTATATTAGGAATTCACTCAAAACAACATTTAACATAACAAAGCACATGAGTAATAATCGTTTTCCTTAAAAAATTAGGTTATTCCCCGAAATATAGAAAAAAAAAGAAAAATAAAAGTGAAAAGTGTTCACTTTTTTTTGACGCGTAAAATTTGGATTTTTTTTAATTGATGTGAATTATTTTTGGTTGTATATTGATTTTGATTACACTTTAAATTGAAATCGACTCCTAAAATGTAAGCCTTGAATTCTGCATACTAACTTTTTATTTTGTATTCATTAATACATAATTATAAAACTTTTAATTCAAAACACTAATGTGTTCACTTTCTTTTGACGCTGTGTGTATATCAGATCCATAGTGCAAAAATCAAAAATGTTTTTCGAATAAGAACCTGAATTTTAATGGTGGGTTTGTATGGGAACCCCTTTAAATTTTTGAAAATATTTTAGTTTTAGTATTTGTCATTTTTGCCCGGACATTCTGTGAAAATTTCAACTCTCTAACTAGACGGATGGACGGGCGGGCAACGAGGTCTTAGTCTTGTTCACATATCCTGACTGTTTCTTCATCGTTTCGATTAATGTCTCTGACCACAGATCAGAGATGTTTTGTTTTTATTTTACTTGTCCTTTATTAAGTTTTTTTGTTCTCTTTGTTAATTACATAATTTAGATTTTTAGTTTTTCTGTTATTTTTTTTTTCAATTACACATAATTATTATTTTTATTTTCGTTATATTTTTTTTTTTTAATAATAATAATTTGTAATAATTGATTAATTAAATTAAGCTTTATTTTAAATGTTTTTATATAATTTCCTAATTTTAGTTTTATTTCATTTACTTTTAAGTTGACAGTACTTTGGTATGAGCAATTAAATAAATAAATAAAATAAATAAATAGTGCTCCGTTTCGTACCCTAAAATCGAAGATGCATCATCAGTCATGCAATTTCATTGTAACAAGAACCATCAAGAAATCTAGTATGCCAAATCATTAAACTTTTCTGAAGTTATCAAAGTCTTAATTACGACTGTAAATTTTATAAGGTCCCGTGACCTTAAACACAGAGAGTTTCAAGACTACTTAGAGGAGTTGGATGCAGATTATGGCGACGTATGGTATTTCACAGACGTCCGGTGGTTATCACATGGGAAAATGACTTTGCTTTTTTGACTGATATCACTGGACACCTCAATGATCTTAACACTCGCCTTCAAGGGAAAGATAATTTAATTAAAACACTGCACATTTGAAGGAATTCCCAAAATTTTCGCAAAAAATAGACGGATGTAATTTAAGAGCTGAAACTAGGCGTATTGAATAGTAAAATCAAATATAAGAATAAGATAAACTTTCAAGCCGATCCGACCATGCCCACTTTAATCAATGTTAAGTAATGCGATATTTAGTATAAAAATCTTTATTTTTCTGAAGTTGTGAGTAATATCTTGAAAAATACACAAATTTGTTAATACAATATTCTTCATTCATAGCCGGAATCGAAATCGGTGTCGAAATCTTCCGTAATACTGGAATCCTTACGGGGTGCCATAGTCGGATCTTCTAAAAGAGCCAATATGTCAATCCGCAATTATTTTTTGTTCTGATTGCTCGATGAAACATGTTCGTGATATTATTATTATTATTAATGTGGCTGTTTTTCCATAAATGGCGCAACCCGTCGCGTTTGTAAAATTTGTTTCGAGCTTCTGATGCATTTTCGCCTAAGCATCCGACAGGCACTGCTGAAGCCGACATTATTTGATAACCATGTAGCAAAATTTTCTGAACAGTCAGCGACATTGGATACCACGAATATTTGGCCAAATACGAACAGGCAGCTTTTTCACAAACAATAGCCATAATCCAACTAAACAAGTTTATAAGCGACCACGTGAGTCTGAGGGACTCTCTGGTCGAAAGTTCCAAAGAATGAATCACATAGTCCAAGGGGACGACCCCTGGGAGAACATACCGAGTATCAAGATTTATCAGATGGTACAGTAGAAGAAATTGAAGATGTTTAGGCAAGTAATGACTACGTCAACTTTTTAGGAGACAATCCCTCTTACCGTTTATAGAACGGGTGGTTGCAGCGAAAATCATGAAACTATTAATAGACACTGGTGCGGCAAAAAATTATCTCAAACCTGTACCCTCTTATAGGTTGAGATATATAGTGCCAGTGGATACCCCTTTTATAGTGAAGTCACTACACGGTTTAGAAAATATTCAAGAAAGAAGAAAGAGGTGTCGTGGGACATCCATGTAGAGCGCAGCTCCATTCAGGACAAAAGTTTTAATTAAACATTATATTTATTTATTGAAAATTTTGTTTTAATTTCCTTTTATTGATTCATTTTTATTATTAATTTATTTATTATTTATTACAAACTTACGTATATAATTTCTTAAAGTAATAAATACAATAATGTAATATAATGCAAGCAATACTGCGTTGGCGCTTTTCTGGACATCGCACAAGTTTTTGATCTTGTCTGGCTTCAGGGAGTGCTTCACAAATTAAAAGATATCTTACCGTCTGCTCTTTTTAAAGTTGCAGAATCTTTTTTGTCGAACAGAACGTTTTTCGTAAAATACAGAGATGCTAAGTCTTCAATCAGACCTGTTCAGACAGGTGTTCGCAGTGTATTAGCTCCTGTGTTTTTCACCATCTTTATAGCTGATACGTCAACCGATCTCCAATGCCATTATCCTAGATACATACGCGGATGTCACAGCGGTTCTCTGTTCTGACGAATCTCCGTTTCAGTCCTGCAGTCATATATGAACCGTTTGGAAGCCTGGTTAACTAGATGAAATATCAAGGTGAACTCAAGTAAATCACAACTGTCTTCATTCACCCTCAGGAGAAGTAACATACCTCTGGTAATGATTTGGGGTCTGTCGATTCCACAGTCTTCAGTTGTGAAATACTTGAAGTTTTTCCTTGATAAACGCTTGACATGGAAACATCATATCACCACCATTGCTCGATCATGTTCCTACAAAATGAAAAGGCTGAACTGGCTCCTGTGTAAAAAGAGCAAACTTAGCTTGGAAAATAAGCTTTTAATCTACAAGCAAATTGTTGCTCCTTCCTGGAAATAGGGTATATCAAGCCCTTCTAATCGTAGGAAAATGCAGGTCATACAAAATAAGGCTCTCAGGACAATCATAACGACCTCAACTGTTTGAAACTTTTGTAGGACATTAACATCAAACTGAAATACAGACGCAAATAATTTTATATTTGAGAATGCTGTGTTGCCGTCGTTACCATTTCCGTTGCCATTTTATTTTGGTCGATCTACATGAAGTCCCATTTTCTTCCACAATCTCTCTTGCATTTTTTTTTTTATTTCCTCTTTATCATTTGCATCTCTCATTTGCCATTTGTTAAGGCCAATCCCTTAAGAAATGTGGAAAACCAACTCAAAAATTCGAATCTAAGAATGCAGCGAACTTACTGTAGAGTGTTAGGCCTCGGCTTCACAAAATTTCTGTATTTATGTTATTTGTCGATATAAGATTCTTAGGAGTAGCTCCACATTTTGGGCACGATTGGCAAGAATTCATAAACGTTAGAATATTTAAAACTTTTTTATCTATAAGGGTCATGTTTATTTCGAAACACACTCTTATTGGCTAATTATTGTAGCTAGCAAATACAAAGGGCATTAAATTTTTAATTTGTTCGTCTAAGCTGTTTTTTCTGATAAAATATGCTTTTTGGTCCCCCAAATGGGTTGTAATTGTACTGTAATTATTCCACAAAACTCTTCCCAAAGAATCAACAATCCTAAAAGTTATAAGAGTTGTAATAAATAATGATTGATGAAACGAGTCGGGCTGTTTCCTTAAATTTCTGATTGTGCATATTATGCCCTGTCGATCCATCGAAGCCAGAGCTTACGATTAATTTGACATCGGTTATATTATTAAATTGACTGAACACATCCTTTTGTACAATAATTCTTCTTATGAATCTTGGGCCAAAGGCATCTCGCCTTTACTTCTAGAACTCTGTCGTAATTTGGATATACGAGGTTTATTCAAAATGTATTGGGAATTTTTAATTTCCGCGGGTTACGTATATTCGATTTTCTTGTGGCGTTATGTTGGTACTCATATCCCTCACTTATGCTAACAAAATTGGCCATTTTGAATAATCGGTTAATTTTTGACAGCTGCTTTGCTTGCTCGTAATTTGGCTCATCTTCGATTTTTGCTTATTCCAAAAAATGGATCAAAGAATCTGCATTCAATTTTGTGTGAAAAACCAAATTCAGTGCGCGGACGCGTTCCGAACGTTACCTGTGGCATATGGTGAAGCTACCGTGGACCGAAGCAACGTTTATCGGTGGTACAAATGTTCTCAGAGGGCCGAGAAGCATGCCGGACGCCCGAGCACGTCAACATTGATGAAGTGAAGAAAATAGTATTGGCCAATCGTCGAATCACCGTTGGGGAAGTTGCTGAGGACCTAAACATATCGATTGGCTCCTGCCATTCCATTTCTACTAATGATTTAGTTATGAGACGGGTACCAAAAACTGCTCAATTTCGACCAAAAACAGCATCGCATTAACATTGCTAACAAGCTGTTGGACTCTGTCCGCGACGACCCAAATTTGCTGCAGAGGGTCATAACTGGTGACGAATCATGGGTTTATGCTTATGATGTGGAAACCAAAGCTCATTCATCCCAATGGAAGCTGTTGTATGAGGCAAGACCGAAAAGAGCGCGGCAAGTTAGGTCGAATGTGAATGTTTTGCTCACAGTTTTCTTCGATAGTTCTGGCCAAAGGGTAGAATGGTTAATAAGGAATATTACCTGCAAGTTATGCGCAATTTGCGCGAAGCAATACGCCAGAAACGCCCGGATTTGTAGAAGAACAAAAACTGGCTTTTGCACCATGCTTCGATAATTGGAAAAAACGTTCGCACAAGTATATTGTTTGGTCTTGTCTTAATGAATTGCATAATATAATAAAATTCGGTAATAATTAATATAATAGAATTCGGTAATAATTAATATACAATAATATTCTTTGGTTTTGTCTTAATGACTTGTATAATATAATATAATTCGGTATAAATTAATATAATATAACTTGGTAATAATTAATATAATATAATTCGGTCTTGTCTTAATGCATGACATGATATTTCATATGAGTCATATAGCATACCAAACATAACATAAATAACATTACAGAGCTGTTTGGTTATACGGTTGATCGAACTATAGTTGTATGTTCGAACTTTGTTGTCTTCGATCAAACTTACATTGTATGTTCGAACTTCGATCTACAAGTTCAGCGACGATATTGAGGATGCCTCCGTGGCCGAGTGCATAGAGTGGTGTCTCGAGGTGCGCTCCACGTGGGTTCGAATACTGCCCAAGGCAATATTTTCCGCTGACTTATGATATGCAATATTTAATTTGAATTTAAATAATAAAAATGTCACGAAAAATCTCGTGACCAAACATATATAATATTTGGGGATTACTTTGAACTGGACATAATAGATATTGACGAATAAAGAAATACTTTTTGAATAAACTCAAAATTCCCGATACTTTTTGAACAGGCTTTGTACTGGTTTTTTGATAGAGAATTCTCTAGAAAAACTGCAAGGGCTTCATTTGGAGAAATTGGAAGCGGCTCTCTCGAAGTATCTTTTTTCTTTCTTTTAACTTTAATAAGATTTCCCTCAAAACAGTTTCGGTATTTTTATCTTTTGCCTTTTTTGAGGAAACGACTGCCGCATGCACGAGCAAAGAAGTATTATGTTCTTGCCCCGAGGACAATTCGGTAGCCATTTTTCTTTTTAAATGCATACTACCTTCGCTATATGTCAAGCGAGGTCGTCCATGTTTGTTCTCAATAAATCATTTTCATTTAGATTTATGCATATATTTGATGAAAGCCATTTTTGGTGTTGACTTTTAAATCTACTAACATTCCTGTTGCATTTTGGCAAGTACTTATTGATATACTTAGTAAAAGCAACTATTTTATTGTGTACTTCTTGTTTCTTACTTTGATTGACATTTTTATTAATTTTTTTTCAAAATCCAGTCTGAAATGACATCACTTTTGCATTCATTCTTAATCAATCATATCAGCGTGAATGAATTCTAAGTTACCTATAAGAAATGAATTTTTTTTTTTTTCGAAAAGGAACAAAATGGAGCAAAAAATAATAATACCATCGCATTCTACACATATTGATGAACATATATCAATTAGTACTTCCGAGGCCCTTGAGGGCTTATAAACTTTACAAGATATTAACAGCACACAAAGCCAAAGACAACTTACATGAAAACATAAACTTTGGGTAATGTTTTATATACCTTGTGCTATGGTTTCCATCATAAACATCTAATAAATTAATTGTTTAAATAATATTTATACAGCAGCAAAAAACACGTTGTACGGCACCAACAAAAAGTTGTGAATGGAAAACACCTGACTTTGAGAGCTGCTGCAAAATTATAGTGCTGCAGGAACAATATTTGACTATGCGATTTGGATACCTTATATTATGCTCTATTAGACCAATTAAACTTATTTCCAAAACTGAATAAATACAATGATTGAATTTATGCCAACATTATGGGAATTCCGGCCAATGTGCACTGATTCAAAACATCAAAGCTTTTGAAATGAAGCGAAGCCTCTGTGAAAGTCAATTGAATAAAGACGATCTGTCTCACTTTTCTAAGCTAGCTACTGTACATCCAACAAGCTTAGAAAAAAATAGTACCACAATAGCTGAGCTTAATGGACAATTTGAAAACCGCTTCCGTGACTTCAAGGAGAAAGAAAAATCTATTAATATCTTTTCAAATCCATTCACTGTAGTTGTCGATGATTCCACGCCACTTATGGAGATGGAGCTTATTGATTTAGAATGCAACAGAACACTACATTAAAAGTGTGATAGTGTCGGACTCCATGGGTGTTATTTTAAGTATCACAAAGTCGTCTTTGCTATCCGTCAACATGCTCTAAATATGAAGTCAATGTTTGGTAGCACTTACTTGTGCCACAAGCTGTTTTCAAGAATGAAAATTGTGAAGTCGAAATCGAGGAATCGCATGACTTTACGACTTTGAAACTGATATACGTCATGAAATGAATGCTAGAGCAAATAATGGATGTACGAGGGTCATTCAATAAATAATTAGCCTACAAAAGGAAAATGAAAATTTTGTAAAAGTGGCGATTTTAATCTCCTTCTATTTCTTTACACTGGGCCCAGCGATGCTCCAACTTTTCCACCCCGTCCAAAAAATACATTTTCCCGAGGTAAACAAAATAGGCCTCCGTGACGGCGAAGACCGCCTTATTCGACCCAAATCTATTCCCGGTGAGTGACTTTTTTAGGTTTGGAATCAAAAAGAAATCACGGGGGCCAAATCTGGAGAATACGGTTGATGGCGCAGCAATTCGACCAATTTGGCCATGGTGATGGCGGTTGCTTGTTGTCTGGTGTGAGCAAACGAGCATCCATCGCGCCGACAGCTTTCTCATGCCCAGTTCTTCGTGTAGAATATGATGCGCAGTTCTGCGATGCATACAGTGTTAGCTATCTCGCGAACTTTCAATCGGCGGTCTGCCAACATGAGATCGTGGATTTCTATTCTTTTTTCTCCGTAGTAGCCGTTTTCGGTACACCTGGGAGTGGCTCATCAAAAGCCGACTTGCGGCCACGAACAAACTCGTTGAACCAATTCTTGACGGTCGCCGTCGAAGGAGAAGAGTCACCATATAAGCGATCTTTGATTTCGCTGCGCGTTTTCCCTTCCAAAAACAAGAATCGAATCACCGAACGATATTGCTATTTTTCCCTTTTTGTAAAACTGACCGCCACGCTCGGCTATCAAAACAAAACTAATGAAGGGAATTGACTGAAACTTTGACAGTAGGCTACTAAAAGAATGTACTGCACGATGGTAATACTCTTTTGTAATAGCAGCGCCACTGGGAGCGGTGAGGCTAAGTACTTGTTGATTGACCCCCGTAACGTACAGCCTGCACAATGGCAACCGGATGACGCCAGTGTTGAGGCTAAACTGTTTTTTTGTTTTGTGCGTTCTTTATTATTTATTGAATCACTTTGCGTACAACACAAAACCTAACAATAATTGAGAAATCTTAAAAACCAAGTAATGAAGATTTAAAAGTTTCTATAGTAAAGGCTAAAGGCTGTTTCATTTGGTCCAATTCGGTTTTAATTAGTGCGACGTAAAGGTCTCTGTGGGTATTCCGTTCGAAATGTACCAGGGAGCACTTGTTAAGAAACGAAGTATTTTTGATTGGGCTCTTTGGATGACTTCAACGTTACTTGGTCTTGCGTTCCCCCAAATCTGGGAACCTTATGTCCAGATAGGCTTTATTAAGCTGTTATATAATAGTACCTTTAGATCGAGGCTTAACACAGACCTTGGGTTTAAGAGCTAGTGGAGGGACTGGGATTTTAATTTCATGCTAATTTTGGCTTCTATATGCTTGCGCCAGGTGAGTCGTCTGTCCAAATGAACTCCTAGGTAGGTGACTTCAGTAGAGTGTAGTACGGTGGTGTTGTTAAAAATGATGGACGGACAGTCTCTCTTGTTTAAGGTGAATGTTACGTGCTTGCATTTATCCGGATTGACTTTTATACGCCAATTGTCTAGCCAGTCCGATACCAGTTGTAAGTGATCACTTAGCTCTTTCGTCGCTTTTTGGGGCAGCGTGAGTGACTGATGATTGCAGTGTCATCCGCAAAGGTTGATGTCATAAGGCGAGGATTGGTAGGTATGTCAGCAGTGAAAATGACGTATAAGAGCGGACCAAGAACACCGCCTTGTGGGTCGCCAGCATTAATGTGGTACTCGTTAGAGGTGAAATTTTTGCATCTCACCTTTTAGTAAGATATGACTCTAGTAGTTGGTGTGAGTTCTGTGGAAGCACGCTTTTTATTTTGTAAATGAGACCAACATGCCATACACGGTCGAAAGATTGAGCAACGTCAATGAATATAGCTGAACAGTATTCTCGGTGTTCAAAAGCCGTTCTGATACCCATAGTGACACGGTTTACTTGCTCGATTGTACTGTGTTTTGATCTAAACCCGAATTGATGTGTGGGGATATTGTTGTTTGCGTTTATATGTGGAATGAGCTTCTTAATAAAAATTTTTTTCAAATAAA
>JBAMAW010000938.1:0-216241 GCA_037043295.1 Amiota minor
GATTGCAGTAAAACATACTTCAGCTAAAATTGTTGAGTCAGATTTCATGAAATCATAATGGATAACACGTGCACCACACCACTAACATTTACCATAGCCTTCTTTTGATGAACATTAGGCTTTTAGATGCTTTTGTTCCTGTTTTTCATTATGTTCATAGGGAAGCGACTAATGCAACTTTTTTACCTTGCGGATTTGAGCTACTTAGGTTAATACAAGTTCATTGCACTTCGAAAAAGTCGTTAACGAAAAAAAAAAAAAAAAAACCGCGTGGCATTTTTCCATTTTTAATTTGTCTTTTTTATTAGGAATAGGATAACGAAAGTGTTTGTTAGTTGGAATACTAAATTAATTAATTGTGTATTCTAGGGAGGGTTGTCAGTCGATCCTGAAGTCTAGCATTCGTACAATCTCTTGGGTGGTCTAATAAACTGTACATTTTTATCAAATTAGTATTGGATTAGGTTAGGTAGACAAACAAACTGTGTCTTATTTAATACAATCTGAAAAATTAAGGAATGTGTTTCAGATCGTCAAATTTATTTAACAAATAAGAAGCAAGCTTAAGCAGAGAAGGTGACTAATTGTATCCTCTTTCTTTTCAGCCCTGCACTATGACCTGTTACGACTGGTAACACTGAGGAAATATAACATACATGTACTATAAATTAAGCAGCATTTTTATACGCTTTGGATTAAAAAAAAAAAAAAAAAAAAAGATCATTCTGCACTAGGAATCTTGAGCCTAAGAAAATTTAATTTATTTGTAAATAAAATACATAATTGGTGACATTTCATTAACAACATTCAATAGATTTTTTCATAATTTTCATTAAATTCTTCAAAGAAGGATATAGGTTCTTCGAATGCCCGGTTCACCTCCTGATGACAATTCTCATACTTGGACACTTAAATTAGCAAAAGTGATGATATATTATAAATCTCACATATGATGAATGTAAATAATTCTCATTATTTGATTGCAAAATATTACAGAAAATAAGAAGAGCCACAAAAAATAAAAAATTGTCTTGTCTTTATACCATGTACTTGTATTCCTCGTTGGGTCTATCATTAATGATGATGGCCTCATTCTTCTTGGTTTTGATGTGGTATCATTACGGAAAATGTAGAATTCTTTAGTGAAACTCTTCTACATGCATGAGAAACACATCATTTCATGTCATCCTATACCACTTTTTTTTTCTATCCTTCTGCTATTCGTTTGTCGGACATGTGAGCCGACAACTTGACTTGGCTGAGTTTAATTTGGTCTGGGATACCAAGACTTTTGGCACATGATAAATGCAAACAGCCATCGGAAATGTAAGAAATCAACATTTGAGGATACCCAGAAGGCAGTAAAAGGAGAGACATCAAGCAGCGAGCACAAAACATATAATCAACGAGCAACCAGGACAATGGCATTGCTCCAAACAGGACCAATGCAATGATGGTGATGGCGAAAAAATCTTCTCATATCCTTCTCATTTTACAGCACCGCCACCGTGCTGACGTTATTGCAATTGTGTACAAGATAAGAAAAATACGTCAGTAACTTAAGCTGTTGTCATGTTTAGCAGGCGGCAACCAGTCAAGCGTTGGCAGTCTTCTTTAGTTGAGCCGACGTCTATATTCGTTGAAGTTGGGGGTGTCCCAAACACTTGTCAACTGTTTTTCTTCTACTGATGTTCTGTTTTGTTCCTTAGGCAGCTGCTCTAGCTTTTCTTTCGTTTTATTTGTATGTGATTCCTTTTTATTCCTCCTCCTGTTCATGTTCATGTTCATGTTCATCTTCAACACTTTCATTTCTACTTGTACTTCTATTTGATCTGTTCTGCTGCTCTGTCTCAGTCTCTGAGTTATTACTCAAGACCGGAGTAGGTGGTAACAAAATTGGAAGGCAACAGTGGCACTGGCACTGGCACTGGCACTGGCAAGCGGCATCAGTTTTGTACATTCTATAGTGAGACAAATGAACAACTTGAGTTTATTATTATATGCTTTTATGTTTCTCTGAGATGAGTTTGATGGGCTTTAGCCTTCAGTTCTCTTACGGAAATTAATTTGTTCCAAATTACATCTTAATACAATAAATTAAGTCTCACTTAAAATTGAAAGACTTATGAAGAAACTCAAGCCTCTTTGTTATGTTTCGGTATTCTATTCTATTCCACTCGTGTTCAATATAGGTACAATATGTACATATGCACATGGCAGGAAGTAGTAGATGAGAAATGAAAATTGTCAATAAGAATTTGAAGAAAGGAGGTAATACAATAGACAATAGACAGCCGGAGATGATAAACACTATACTTTCGAGGAAGTTCACCATGAATGTTCGAAAGTTGCTCATAAAATAAAATTCTTAATTTTGATCTATTTAAATCTAAAGTGAAATTTGAAAAACTTTGAAATGCTCTATATATTTTTTTAGAAAAATCAATTTATTCTTTTTTAACCAAATTATTGTCCGTCATTCATACACTTTAGTTACTAAATTGGATATTAATGAATTCAAATGTCCTCAATGACATTAAATTAAACTTATGATCTTCGATCTCTCAATAATGTTTAATATTAAAAAAGTTTTTATAGTTTTGTAATGAACCGAATGATGCCAATTCTTTCCATTCCTTGCTTATTTCATCGTTTCTTATTTTCTTTCTGTGCCGTTTGCATTCTTTCACTTTTCGTGTGATTGTGTTTCGTCTTGGTTCGGTTCACTTGACTTCATTCAGTGGAAAAGTTCTTCCTTGCAACTTAAATTCAATTCTCAGTTTTCATTTTCATTTTCTTTTTTTTTTTTTTTTGTTTATTAATTTTTCAGCTTTTCTTTTACTTTTCTGTTTTTTTGTTTTGTTTTACTTCATTTTAATTCTTTCATTATTATAACGGCAGCAGCAGCTTCCCTTCAACAAATTGCTGCTTGTGAATTTGCTTTCTATATACAATATTACAGATGCGATTGGGTCTACTTCCTCCTTAACCTGCTGTAACTGGTGTTAATTACAAATTCTACGGCGCCTCAACCTCATCTCAGCTTAGCTGAGTCTCAGTCAACTCAACTCAGCTCATCTGAACTATACTCATCTGAACTGAGCTGAACTCATCTCATATCCAAGTCTTCTTTAGTTCATTTACTGGCTGCAGGCACAGTACATTGCCAGCTCATTACTTGTACTATTTCTTCAATCTTCTGTTTTTTCTGTCTCCCTTAATGCTTCATTTCCATTCTCCACACACATTCTCCTCCTTGCCATTCTTGTGTCTTTTGCTCGTTTCTCCTTGTTGTTGCAAGTTTTATTTGTGGCGAATCGATGCGATGCAAAATTAAAATGGCCTCAATTCATTCAATGACTGTGACAAGCGATGCGAGAGCGCATCAAGCGTGCCATGGATGCGCTTCTTTGCCATGCAAAAAGATGAGTGGGCGCCAAATGGTACAGCGGAGTCAAGTGTCATGGCATGACATGGTGAGGCGTGGAATGGTAACGCTGCTAATGTCCGTTGAAGCGGTTAGTAAAATAATTGCAAGTAATTGCGACGATTCGATGAAAATGATTGCGTATAAATGCTGAATTAATTTCAATTTAGCTGAGATGCAAATAAAAAATAAAAATTTTCAATCGAAATGAGGATGGGAATGGAAAAGCGCAAGTACTCGCACACAAATTTTCGTATTATTTGTTGCACCAATTTATATTTTCCTTTTACAAGATACCCTTCACTTTTCGATATACAAATGGAATTGTACATATATTTTGCTTTGATATTTGCAAGTATTTTGATCAACTATGCAGAATAGAGACTGAGAAAGTTTTTATTCTCTGTCCACTTCTTGGATTGGTTGCATCAGAAGCTGTTCGATATTAGTTTTGTATTGAAATTACATAAAACGTCTAATATGAACTTGTTCAATAATTTGAGTCCCATTTTACAATTACTTATAAACTGGAATCCTTGGCTAATTTCAATTTGGTGGCTGTGTTAAGCAATCACTAGCCTCTTGAAATGAACTTTGCATCACATTGGCACAGGGGACATCACGAAAGACAATGAATAATCCATTTAAATCAAGCAGAAATCAACAACGCACAAGACCACACAGGGCATGATGAAAGTTGAACGCTTGTGGAAAACTGGAAGAACATCGCTTGCACGTGCTACCCGATGAGAGTTGTTCAGCGGAATAAGAAGCTGAAAGCTTTGAATTATCATTAATTTCAGTCCTTTGAAGATCTAAAAAGAAAACAGAGAATGTGATGAGATGCGATTTGGTTCGCAAGAATTTATTGCTAAGGAATAATGGTAAAATATACATATGAAAAATAAGGGAAGTACTTACGAAAGGATGCCTTAAAATTTGCTGGCATCAATGTATGCTTGGTCAGTTCCAATTCGTGGTGATGGCTCGCTCTTGTGGGCAATCTCGTACTTATTGTACAAAACTCAAAATGACGCCAAATATATTAGAAATGATAATGTCCAGTATATATTGACAGTTAAGAAAACGACAACAAAATTTGTATTGTATGAAGCAAGGAATAGAATATTTTAAATTGATCTTAAAAATGTCTTCTCTTCTTATAATTTTCCTGAAAATTAACTCTGGCTTTTAGTTTATTTTCATGATGCTCAAGCCGAAGTGGAACTTTTTTGGATGAGATACACATAATGAAAATATCCATGATGACATACACATAGGTAAATTAAATATTAATAAACAAACATCAAATATTTATGTTATGCATAAAAATCTAGTGCAATAAATTAAAGTACTTAGTAAGTAAAGTTAGTCAAACAACAAACTGTAAAAACTCTTAAGAAATTGTGAAGGAATTCAATAAATTAATTGCACCTAAGTAAGCATGAAAGCCACCAGCAAACACGAATCGATCGATGACTATAGTGATTATGATGTTTTCGATGTTAATGTTGATAATGATGATACTAACATGGTGGCATAAGAGCCAAGAAAACTGATGCACTCACGATTGCGAAACGACATAGTCTTACATTATGATATCAAAGAAATGGTAGCAAAAAAAGTCCAAAAGGGGAAAAAAAGCACAATAAAAAAAAAAAAAAAAGATTTAAATGTGGTGGCGTTGGAGTCTGTAAAAAATAGCAACAACAAAATAGTTCATTCTTAAAAAAAATTCCCACAAAACTTATAAGGAGAAACTGCTAAAAGTGATTGGAGGTCAAAGGTTGTTCATATCGATTTAGTAAGTTGTGTCACAAAAGTCATGGTATGACATCACTGGGACAGAAAATAATAAATTTAAAATGTTTACCCAAACATTTTTTTTTTTTGTTGTGATACCATCATGATGACTTGTGTTGTGATGTTGCGGGCGGAAATGAAAGAAGAAGCGTTTGTCAAATTTCATTAACTTTTTCCGTTTGAAAAATGACGCTAAACATTATTGTATAATGTAAGAAGGTAAAGATGAAAATGATGATGATGATAATAACGATGAACATGGAAATGTAATAAGATGCTGAAGATGGCAGAGGTTTGCATTTGTAGTATGTTATATGAATGTAGTTTCTTTGAGAATGTCAACCAAACCAAAGGATTCAAGTTTAGATCAGAATTACAATCTTTAATCACCAAACATGCAAGCAAACCACAAGAACAAAAAAACTTTATAGAAAATTAAAGTGAAAGACTCATGGGTACTAAGAATATTAGAATGTAAAATGTATAACCACCAACCTATCAAGAAGATAGACGGATTGATGAATCAAGGCAACCGAATCTCAGTCTCAGTCTCAGTCTCAGTCTTCATACTATGGAAGTTGGACAATACAAACAAATCCATGTTAGACTATTAGCAGAATTCCTTCAATTCGAAGACATTAAAAATACTCATTATGATTTTAAAAATACATACATGTGCATTGATAAATTGCATGGTGTAATTTTCTTCAGTTTATGCTAAGTAAATTCTGAATTATTTAACTGCAAGAAATGCATCACAAAATTACAAGGAATTTTATATTTACCTTTTCCTATTTCCATAACAACCTGTGAATTAAAAATATTAAAACAAATCTAACCAAACTTGGCATTGGAAAATAATCTCAAAATATTATATTTAAAACATAACATAATATTAATAACACAGACACTCTTACAAAGGAAACATGTACCAAATACACAAATAAATAAATACATATAAAATTTATTAACAAGAAAAAAAGGAGAAACCATAAAACACGAAACACAAAAACATACTAGAAACAGAAAGACACTATTAGTCATACTAAACAATGGACAAATCCAAAGTAGTAGATGCAGGTAGTTCTGAGAATTTTCTTCAAGGCGATTCTTTGGTAATAAATCTTATGAAAGAACTGGACGATCTCGCAAATAGCTCCAAGAGGGAAGATTTAATTGAATCACGCTAGATGTTGATAGGAGATAGGCAGATAGATACCTTTTAAGTCTAATAAAAGGTAATTGATATTAGACTAATCCGATCTCTTCGCTTACAATATTAATAGAGGGGGATTACCACTAGTCTTGTGCATCGATTATCGATCTCTTCCTGATGCTCATTCGAAAATCAGCTTAGCCAAACGCCAAGGATCAATCTATCTTCACTTTTGCCTTAACTTCAGGCTTCTTCTTTATTCATTTGCGTATTAAGTCACTTTCAAGTTTGCAGAGAAGAGCTAGGTATTCCTCACGAGTAACTGTGAATATGCGACCGTTTGGACATTGCTTTGCAATTAAATACTATTAAATCGATGAAGAAACTTTCACATATTGCAGTCCAGAATTGTACAGAATTGAAATTAACATTTAGTCGTTTAACTTATTGTATTATTCACTACCACGATAATGAGAACAAGTTTATTGTCATACTGAATTAAGTGAATTAAAAGTGGCAACTACATTTAAGGTGCCAGATATTGATAAATCAAATCGATTGTGGCAAAATGTTTAAAGAACGCCAAAAGGTTCCAAGCTCAGGTCATGATCCTAAACTGAATGCATTGTTTATCTTTACTTCTGCATTTTCAGTGCATTTCAACACTAAATGAGTGCTTTTCAGCATTTTTATCCACCTTGACCCTGTAACATTGTATCATTGTTGTTACATGATTTCGTTTTTTCTTTTGGAAAAAGCCGTTCCGATAGTACGAAAGTACCAATCAAGAAAGAATACTTTTTGGAAGGAATGCACAGTTTAGGGTACACGGTTTTCGTTTTTTCCCAAGTGTCAAGTACCGGAACACTGATGAAAAAGCTAAGATCGTCTTAAGGATGTTGTAAGTAATTGTCCCTTCTCCGAAGTTTTTTGAGGAAAGACTTATGGTGAGCATCTAACTCAAATTCTGCTTTACTAATACTGGCAAAGAGGACGCTGAGAACTCACGGGATGATGAGGAATATTAAAGATTTTCAATATTCTGAGCTACTTGTCCTTGAAATACATGAGCGACTTATAAAAAAAAAAAAACTAAAAACCTATTAAAACGATCATGAAGTTTAAAAATAATAGGCAATTAATGAAGTGAAAAAGAAAATATTTATTTATTATATTCATGTTTTTCGATCCTTATGTCATTTGATTATAATGATAACAAACATGTAATCGTTACAGGTGATTAGAATTAACTAAATGAATTCAATTCAATTTTAAATTCTGAGGAGACTTCATTTAAATGTTAGTTGATATCAGTTTCAAAATGAAAATAATCATCTAATAATGCAATCCAATTAAACAACTTCAATTATGAATATAAGACAAAGTGTGTACAACTTTCTTTCCCTATTCATAATCAGTTACGGTTAAGTTAATCGCATTAAGGCGACAGCATTTTATCCAATGTAAAAGTGTTGATACCATGATGATATATGAAGATATGAAGAGGTCATGGCCACAAACACACGCTTAGTATTGAAATCATTAAATTGAGATTCAATCACCAAATGCTACTACATATTTTCCACATAATTGACCTCGATACACGTTGCGTGAATAATCAATCAATATAAGAAGTACATGGTGTTGCTAGACGAACAGACAAATGCTGTCAGAAGTAGTAATAGATTCATAGACATCTATACATACATATATACAATATGGATAGAAATCAAAACAGATGGGGTGAACTGGCAAACACTTTGCTGCGCATATTGAATCATCATTTAATTTCAATATTATTATCATTGTCATCAGCATCAGCATCAGCATCATATAACCATCAATTATACTATGAAATCCAACTGACTAATATTATAAGCAACTACATCGTACAACTAAAGTTGATGAACATATGTAGCATATAGACAAACAACATTGTCATATTGTATTCATTGAATTGAGGCAATTTGCAAGTATAATTTGTGCAATTCTATAAGACAAACTATAGAAATATATAGTACATATAAAATTTCTTGCAGTAGCATAAGCGAAAATTTCTCATGAAAAGGTAGAATTGAATACTATTATATGTTTATTAATTTCATTGTTTATATACATATGTGATACTGTGCATATAGAACTGGCTGGAAATTGTATGAAATATAGAAAAATTTATGTTTTCTTGTTTAATTTATTATTTTATTTCAATTATTAGTTATTTTGAGTTGACATCAGAATACTAATTTTTGGATTTTGATAAAGTGCATTTTCACGTTATGTTCAACACTAAATGCGTGCCTCTCAGTGATTAATACACTGACCTAAATGTGACGTGAAAATAGATGCATCATGGATACATATGTACGTACCTAGTTGCCTTTGTAAATGCTCTGAAATCTCTTCAATGCTGTCATTTTCTCTAGCAGTTGCTGATGTGAAATACCCTTACAAAAAATTCTTTCAAAATTGGATGCGAGAAGCAAGGAACTCGCTCGCATGAAGTGGGCAAATAAGCCTGTTGCTAAGACACTCTAGGCCCTCTACCAGCCAAAACTGACCTACGAACTCACGATTTCTGTCGAAGCTATCAAGATGAAGAGGAATCAACATCTCCTATGTGAATGTCCTTCTCTTCTCAGTTAGCTAACCCGCTTTCTCGGGAGACCTTTCTTTAAAGATTTGGGAAATGTGGCGAACATCTCACTAGACGACCTGGCTCGCTTCGTAGCCTGTAACCAACTAGCATCTTTCTCTAGATTTTCTTTTTATGTGTTTGGTGCATTGACTGCCTATTAATTGTCTGTTAAATCTCGAAATCGAAACACAAATGTAGATTACTAAATCACCACAATACTGAAGTTATACTTCTATACATAACAAGCAAGGATTCTGTGAAACGTAATATTTTTAATAATATTTTTACAAATCGCAACCTTTTCTATTTCAATAATTTTATGGTACTTATTTTCTCCTCACTTAATGTTGACACTGATATTTTTGATGTTTTAGATCTTTTTGTGCTTTTTTGCGACTTTTAGAACTATTTTTTTTTTTCTTTTTTCTTTTTTGCACTTTATTCTCTGTGCTTTGCTTTTTAATTTCTTTCCCTTTAAACAAATGCTGACACTTTTGAATACCAAAAAAATAACATAAAAGAAATTATAAGGAATTAAAGAACGTGAAAACAAAAGTGCCGCATGCGGATTATATTTTATTATTTAATTTTTTCCAGAAGCAAATTTTTAACATTCATTTCTCTCTCATGACATTTTAACGACCCATTTTTGTTGTGTAGTCTTGTGTTGGGTTTTGCTTGGCTTCCTTCTTCGTCTTGCCATGACTTTTGTTGTAAGCCTTTGTCAAGTTGGTATATGACGCTGGTGTCTGGGAAAAAAATAACAAAATGAGGGGAGGAACATAAATGTAGAAAGAAAGAAAAAAAAAAAAGTGATGTAAGTGATAAAAAGTGCGCAACGTAAAATAAAATAATCAGTGTAATTAAAAGAAAAGCAACATATCAGCAGTGGATTGCACTCCTTCAATATTTGACATCAACACCAACACCAAAAACAACATTTATAATAACAAGACACCTAAATAAGTATATTTTCCCCACTCCAGCTGGGAACAGAATTATTACTTCAATGTTAGGTTAACTACAATATATAGCAGTTGGATTAAGTATTGATCAGATTTGATTCAATTTATCGATAAATTTAAGAATACTGATGTCTCTAAAACGGACACTGATGATGGAGAAGGAAAGTATGGTGAAAATCCCAGCTGGCAAGGGCCAAAAGGGCCCAATTTTTCAGCCAGAAATTCATGCAAAGAAGAATAGTCACATCTGCATTTTCTCTAATAGCAAGGCTGCACTACAAGCATCCAACGCTTTCGATATCAAGTCGAAGCTAGTTTAGGATTGCTTCACATTACTAAAAAGTCTAGCAGCAAACAATACGAGGGGCACTGCAAAAGTTTTGCAGTGGGAAGTAAATATAAATAATATTAGCTTTTTTTATTTTTCAAAGTATTCTCCATGAAGATCAATACACATTTGCATACGCTTAAACCAATTTTCGATGCACTTTTTCCACTCTGATTGAGGTAAATCGTTGACCTCGTATCTGATCCATGTTCAACAACTGTGTAGATATCAAGATCCTAGGATGACTGGAGTGTTTTTATTTTAATTTGATTTGCTTTTATTTGCTTTTTGATGTAAAAGAAAGAACCAAAAAATGTGCCTAGTGCGAGTCAGACTCGTGCACGGAGGGTTCCGTAACAGATTGGGTTATGCATGGGAGGTACTCCTCCTAGTGGTCCGATTTGACTGATTCCAGCAAATGTACCGCACCTATATTAGAAACTTATAGTGTCTAAATTTCAGTTTGATAAAACAAAAAATAAAAAAAGTCTTTCAAATAAGAATCAGAATTTTAAGGGGGGTTTGTATGGGAGGTACCCTTCCTAACAATTCGATCAAACTGAAATTTCGGGCCAATGTTCAGTTTGGGCATATGTGATAGCCCATCGATCTCTCGTAATTTCAAAATCTTGGCGATGTACTGGATCGTATGACGCGTGCCCGGATACAAACCGAAACGTCTACTTGTATGGAGACGACGCTGTTACAGTTTCCTGCAAAATATTTTAGTCCCGGATTTCCCCAGTCTGTCGTCACTAATGCCCGGATGAAAACTAGCAGTATTCTGAGAATAAGTCCTCCAACTTGTCTAGCATTGTTGTGGCTTCATGCCAGACGTATGACAACGAAATCTCTGCAGATGCGGCGGTTGCAGCGTTTGCATAACCTTTGGGTCCCGGATACCCTAACCCACAATGCAAATGTGTCTAGTTTCCGTAAGTTTTGCGCGGAACAAAGCGCAAGGACAGCTCTTACGTCCAGGCTCGTCTGGTGTGAGTGCCTTCGCATGGCAGTCTTGACAGCACACACCAAAGCCCTCATGTTGTGCATGTCTAAGTCAGACTCGGGTGGGACGACGTCTGGTAATGCACTAGACGTTTCCGATTGCGTAAGTGCTGGGTCAGCTGGTCATTTGAAGTTGTGCCTATCAAAGCCTTGTAAAGATCAAATCAATTTCAAGAATCTACCGATTATCCTACAAAATTTTTAGAATCTCGGAGTTCCCCCGTTCTACCATCACACAGTATTAGATTAAAAATAGAAGTATCCTTTAAGTCCTCCTAAATTGTTTAAAAGCAGCAGATTGAAAGTAAAGACTTTATAACCGAACGTTATTGAAACAGAGATTTTTAACAGGTTGCTACAAGGGAGACAGCGTTTTCATAATGGCACACATTCCTAAAGATTCCACTTCAAATGTTGTGCATGTCTTATATTGTTTCATATTCGGGCGAGACGACGTTACTAGCAAATTCACAAAAGTTTTTCGAGTGCAAAACAAAGTTTGCCGGGTCAGCTAGTAATAATAATAAATTTGTGTCGGATAGAATGTCACTTCACTGTCACTGGCACATTGCATGGCATTACATAGCGCTAAGTTACTAGTATTCTAAATTGATATTGGTACACGTAGACTAGGTCACCTATTAAACACTGAAACACTTTAAAAACATTCCCGAGATATGCCTTAATTGGCACTGTACATGTACATAGATGACATCGAGACGCAAGAAAGCTTCCACGTGATAGTTGATGCCTTGCTTGGGTTTAACTTCGTGTCAAAGTTTTGTCTTACTGTAGACCTAAATGGCTACAAATTTTCAGCCAAATTGCGATGAAACAAACGAGGTAAGTATATACAATACAATACAATACAATACAATACAATACAATACAATGACTACCAACTACTACGAATTGAAAATTAAAACTGACCCTGATGACGAAGAAACTAAGAAGACACCGACGATGAAAGTAATAAATAAACAGAAGTTGATTATGAAGTCCAAGTTGAGGATGTTGACGATACAGAATGTGTAATTATCGAAAATAGTAATGAAGAAGAAGAAGGTGGACAATTTTTCCAGGAAAGTTGGTATCTCTTTGTTAGTTTCCCCCTTTTTCTGCTGATTGTCAGGTAACTTCTCCTTTTTTTTCTGAAAAAAGTTGTTGATGATAACAGCAAATTTCAAATTGTAATATTTATTTTTCAAGCATTTTCAGTTTTAATTTCTATCAATTAGTTTACGATATAAAAGATACTCTGTATCTCTGCATTCAAGGGTCCTGATGCAGAGCCTGCGTAAATACCATACCAGACAAGTAGTTTGGCAACGACAGTAGTTTCAGTGCATACTCGTACAAGAAATGATTGTCAGCTCAATCGTCAACGTAAATTCCAGTAAATGTGAGAAGTGACATGAGAATGACACAATGTGTGATGTGCAGTGGCGTAGAGTATCTTTTAAAAGTAAAAACTTATTGACTTCTTTTAGCTCTTAGTTGATCCAAACGTACACGTTCGCTTTCGCGAAACTTACGACGAACAGAACGCGGTTCGCCCTGGATAGTGCGTATTATCATATTATTCTTGCAATGATCATCCGGATTATATGGTTCCACTGGAGGCTCTTCATCCCAATTCTCAGTGCTTTCCAGTTGATGCCGCGGTACTGGCGCAGATACAGGTTCGACAAATATCTTGCTGCGCTGTTTGGCACCTGCTGGGCATTGGGCAACGTGCGCCTGTAGAAGTCAGAAAAATACAATTAGTATAATAGATAAAGCAGGAAATGTTACTTTACTTGTGATGAAGAAATGCCTAAATTGGTGACACAAACCCATTCTCACTTCCCAATGAATAACCATCATTCTTGCAGTCCCTTTACATACAACATACATAACTATCCACTTGTTTATGTGCAATGTAAAAGCCCCCGATATTTGAAACCCTTAACACTTTCCCTTATACAAATGTGTATACTTACCTCGAATTCTTCCTCATGAACCATATGCAAATTGTCGTAGGGGCACCTCTTCATTTTCTCATTCTTATGATTTTTGCTGCATCGCAGCAAATGTATGGCTTCTCGAAATTTTAAGAAGCGGTGGTTGGTATCGAAGGGGCACGTGATCATTTTATTTCTCTCCTCTACAGGATCCATTTTTTTTTAAAAATTAATTTTTTTGTAAAACCTCTTAATTCTTAAATTTGCACAGGAGAAATTTGACTGCTGTGGAAGACAGAAAAACTTAAAGTGACAGAATAGTAATAAATCAAAAAAAAAAGAAAAAAAAAGTGTTGTTCAGTGTTTATTTTTATTTTTGTTTTTTATACTCTTCACGCAGTGAATAGTGTTGTAAGTTTGTCATGAAGCTTGTAACGGGCAGAAGGAGGCAACACAGACACCATAAAGTATATATAGTCTTGATCAGCTCGATGAGGCGAACTGATTAAGTCATCTCCCATACAAACCATGTATTAAATATAAGTTTCTAATCAATCGAACTGAAATTTCAACCGTGTAGCTATCAATACTCTATGATTACTGGATCGTAAGGGTCCCTTACAAATATTTATCTCTTTATGTGTACTGACTTTACCCTAAACATATGTCAAATGAATAATTAAATATTTCTGAGTTATCTATCACAGAGCATAGACAGAAACGTTTTCTAGGGGGTGCATGTAGAGTCGAAGTTAAACTTCTTACTACTTTTATTTTAACTCTGCACAGACATCTATTAATAACGATACACGTAACTCAGCGCCACTAAAATCAATTGGCAACAGAATAAAGTACAAAAACCACATCGAAAACAAATCAAACCAAACAAGACGGAACAGTAATGATTGATGGATGGTCAGCTAGATTGACAGACATGGCTTCATCGAATCTCTCGCACTTTTCTATGCATAACAAATATCGAACTAAAGTGATAATACTTGCTGACACTAAATGAAGGTCATTAAAACACCTGAGGTCTAATGACTTGACCAGTTGATGTAAAGAAACCAATGGACAAATTGTAACCAAATTTGGAGTAATACGAGTATCTACGCACAATGAATGCGTCCATTGTAAATGAGAAAATAAATAAATATATTTATTAAGAATTTTCAATGTATTAAATGCTTTTCTTAATTCAATTTCATTTGTTATTGATACTCAGTACCAAGATGCGTTTTGATACTTTTTTTCATACACAAAAAGTCTTGTCACTGTTTTTGTTTTTTATGCAGAAAGCTTCAAAAAGTCAAAGTATCCAATTCAAATGAAAATGTTCTTTCTGACTTTTGATTGCAAGAAATATTCAATGAATATTGTATTTACTATCTGTTTTGAATGTTTCGTTTGCTTTTATGAAAGAAAATATGAAAGTTGATTAGAAACCATGGTGCCTCATTAAAGTTTTTTGCTTCAAACTAGACTTAGAAGTATGTAAGAACATATTCTGCTTTGTTCTTTCTGTAACTCATCAACAGATGAATCAATTAACTTAGGTCCATTCCAAAATAGTTGGTCCAACAGTTTGTGCATGCAACAAAGATGCCTCATTGAATTACATTAAAAGACCTTCCAACACACTAGTCCCTTGTATAAACTATACTATTGATTTTTTCTTCGATTTCATTAATTTGGTTTACCCTTTGACATTTTTTGTTACTTTTTTAGTTTTTTTTTTTCCCCTTCATCATCAAGTTTAAAGTATTCAATTCAAATTGATCACAACAAATATTCATTGGAATTGTGTTTATTCATTGATAGCAAAATATTGCAATTACTTTTTCTTACTAAGCAATTTATGCTTATTTCTTTCTGTTTTGCATATTTTGTTTGCTTTTTTGAAAGATATAATTGAAAGTTGTTTAGAAAATGTGTGTGTAGGTGCCTCATATAAATTTTGCGACCTAAAAGTTTGCAACATTTTTGGTAAGGCATAATGAAGAATCAATCAAGTTTTTTCAAGTGGAAAAAAAGTTTGTCTCATACGTCTTGTCTCCCTTCGTCTCGTCTCGTCTCGTCGAGTTGATAAAGCTGATAAAGTAAATACATTTATGGAGTCTCCAATGTCTCCTTCAGTCCATTACAAACCTATACTTAATTGGAAAATTTACGAAATAAGATTAAGATTTTATTATTATTACAATATTTTAGTGTTTAGTGTTTCCAAATTTTATAACATTTTATAATTATAATCGAATCTCATACTAACGGAGTGCATCTGAAATCTATTTATGTAAATGATAAATATTTATATTTAATATGTTTGATGGAACCGAAATTAATGTTTACGATTTGCTTGCTTCAAGTTTTAAATGAAATACAAATGATCATATTGCATTTTCAATGAAGGGTTACAGTTAGTAAAGGCAAAACAAAAAAAATAGATATAAAAATCCTTTTATGCTCTTTGAAATCCATACCACCCAGAATGTCGTAGATACTTTATTTGTACGTGGTAGAAAGATGTATAAAAGATATATGGCTGCGGGTTAGGAAAATTCAATATGCAAAAAGACGAGAGCACAAAACAACAAACAAAAAAAAAAAAAATCAAAAGAAATTAAATTGAATGGAATAAGCTGCGTATACTTACTTTTTTTTTTTATGCCCTCATCACTATTTATAACCACCAACTGTACTTACTCATCACTATCGTGCAATGATATACTAGCAGTTATGATGATGATATGTGTGCTTTATTCCATGGTCATGTGTCGAAGGTCAATTAATATTATGTACACGCACACATATGAAGAATCAAGTAAAAGTTAAATTATTTTCTCTCATAGCCAAGCCAAAGGCCATTGTTGACCTCATAAGTAAATAACCACCAGCCATAGAACCATCTAACCCACTCACACACATACACATCACATACACATCACACACATTTTTGAATTTACTCGTACCTTAACCTTACGAACAAAACAATTTCAATTTCAACAATTCATTTCTCATTTCAATAATATTTCACTTTCTCATTTCATTTCATTTGACTTTCTAGTACTTGCAATTATTTTTGCTATTGCTTCTGTTCTTCCTATTTTGATTTGTTCTCTTGTCCTTCATCTATCTAACCGATTTGATCAGGCTTACATACTGGAAATATAAAAATGTATAGGGAATGGTTCGATGGCTAAACATCGCGACATTTGAAATTATCATGTTATAAATGTCACCCCAAAAAGAAAAACAAAAACAAATAAAAAAAGGAAAAATTAATACATATAAAGAAGTAGGAGAATGAATATGGAAAAGAAATTATACAGTGGTTTTGGTATTGTATTTACTGGTTGTGCTATTGTGCTATAATGTGACAATATCAACAATGACCAAGAAAAGTAAGGGTATCATAGTCATCAGCATGAAGTATAGGTAGACAGATATACATTTACATCTGGCTATAGACATACTAAAAGTGAAATAGAGAGAGAGAGAGAGAGAGTGAGAGAGTGAGAGAGGGAGGAAGTAAAGTGTTAAGGTGGTTAAGTAATTTAGAGAGGCCATGGAGGTCATGCTGGTGTGATGGGGAAGGTGACTCGCACCCACATATCACAAGTCAACATATGCAGCAAATGATGATCATGGTGATGCCACATATGCTATTATGCATATCGAAAGCCGCATTAAGGCAGTAATTATTGTTATTCTTGTATAAAGTACAACAATAATAACAACAACAACAACAACAACAACAACAACATCAACATCAACAAAACACCAACAGAAACAGCCAAGTTTTATAAACGCAAACATTCACATGGAATGGAAAGATTTATTATATACTAGTCAGTTGTTTGTGCAGATACATTTGCATTAAAATTGCCATATATGTTTATTCATATGTACATATGTATGTATGTATGTATGTATGTATGTCTGCATGCCACCATCACCCATCATGAAAATTCTTATGAACAACAACAGTAAGAACAACAACATTCACATTCACCTAGCCCACATGCATATGTTATGTATATGTATGTATGTGTATCTATGTATCTTTGGGTTATACTAAGTAGTAAGTAAATATGTAGAGGCACCGCTATTGTCGCTTCTTTTGCTGGTCGCTTGTGTTTTATAAATATTGTACATATTTGCATAAGGACATATGCAGCAATGCTAAAGGAGAGAAATAAAGGGAAAGTATTTTGTAAGCAACAGGAAAACAAGCAGGAAGGTAAGTAGAACAACAACAGTACAACAGTTTGTACGAGTATGTAGGAACTTACATACAATACTTTCGTTATACTGTTGCCTTATGCTTTTCATAAAAAACCTGTACATTTTACGTTGGCTTTAAGTTTTGATTTTAGTGATCCCATTTCGTATTGCATTGAAATAATAATAAATTACAAAAATATAAATGTTGATTGATGTAAATATTATATGAGTTCCAGTTAGCTAGGGAATAGTTTCTGAGGTTCTCAGCCCAAGTCAGTGATCGCACCAACGATACACTGACGCAATGTTTGCAAAAGTGAACGAAGCGCAACGTTGCTGTTCTCACGGTTAATGCAACTGGACACCAAGCCAATGTGATTCAATACCTAGTACCAAGCCAAAGTGACTGTGGACCTTACCCACATATCGCACACCAATTGGCTCATCACCGGATAACATATTTTAGCTTTAAGATTTCGTTTATGTAAAATTATTTTTATATTCATTATTATTCATTTTATATTGGATTAATCATATTTTGTATTGATCACAAATGGTTAATTTATTATTATTTTTGCAATGAAAAACATAACTTAAATATTTAAATTTCATATAAGAAAAACTTGGAACTAAGGATTAATAATCTACTCATATTTATTTTAGTTGACGCCCCACCAGGATTTGTTTTCATTAATTTAGTTTATTATAAGTTGCTTTATATACATTTTTTTTTTTTTTAATTTTAGAACAAAAAATACACATTTGCTATATGTAAAAGATACATAAATAAGTATATAAAGAATAAGATTAATCTATTGAAATCACTAAATTGGTTGATGCTTGAAATGATGATTTTTGCTTAGCTAAAATTTTCTTAAAATTCGAATTCCTCTCTTCTTTTTATGATTAGGATTAGATCAAAAGTTTGGATACTAGTAAATTGCTAGGGTGCTGGTTAATAGGTAAAAAGAATGTCGTTCAAAAGATTGTGTTGCCATAGGTGACAATTTTAAAATGAGCTACTCGACTGAAAATAATTTCCTTCAAAAAGTTTTAATTTTTCTCATATTACAAACCATTTTAACTAAATGAAATGTATTTACTTTATACACAAGAAAAGCATCGATGTAATTTATACTTGCAAGAAAAAATGAGAGGAAATTTCAAAAGAGACTTCAAGTTGGGAGTTCCCCAATGGACATGTCACAAAATGATGGAAATTTGTAGCTTTAGTTTAGCTATAAACATATAAAATGCAAGAAATAATTAAAAATATAGAAATTATTATAAAAGTTGATACAATTTGAAGTGTTTTTATTGATTTCCTGATAGTCTGAGGAATTGAATACGAAATCTCAGAACATGAGCGAGCTAGGGTTCATTCAAAACTGAGTATTGATCACAAGTCTACTGGGGTTAGTCGGCATGCATTACAAACTTAGTGACTACTTTGTCCGCCACCCACATAATATTTAACACATTTATAATAAGTTTATTATTATATAGTGATTACTGAATATCTATAAAAATATACAAAAATAGTTTAACAATTTTAAAAATTAAGGGTTGACAGTGTCAAATGTATCAAATTTTCAGTGGAACTGAAGTACAAGTATGATGGATGTCCCCTAAAAGTAATGATATCATACTTGTCACATGTGTACATAGATATATTATTAGAATCAGAGGATCATACTTATATTGCATAGTACAAATGATTATCTCTGTACATAATCCATATATAATTTTGATGGATTAGAATAAACCAAAATTATATGAAATTTTCAAAAGGACTGATATACTTATAATGGGTTTTTGTTTTTTTTATAGTTTGGTATTAAAATCAGGGGATTAGATACAAATAAATATGTATATGTAAAATAATTAACCAAAAAAGGAAAAACTTTCAGTTTGAAGAGACTACAATGTTTTTACATTAAACCAAAATTTATGTTTTATGTGAAGGATATGCGGTTTTCAGTGAAACGGAAGTTGGATAAATATGGATTCTACAAGGTTTTTTCTAGTTGTGTTGTGGTGTTTGTTGTTGTTGTTGTTGTTGTTTTTAAATTTGTGATAAATTGCAGTATAACACCTTGAATCAAGTTGCAAATTATTCACAATGTACTTGCTGTTTCTGTTGTTGCGAAAAGTTGTGAGATCATTTTGCAAAACCACAATGGCGTCGTAGTTGTTATTATAATGGTTGTTTTTGTTATTGTTGTTATTGTTGTTGTTGCCATTATTATTAAAATCATGCAAACAACACAAACACATAACACACAATCACATAAGTATGTATATAGTATATAGTAGATAGTAGTTATATATATCTATATATATATATATGGTATAGTAGTATAAAGACTATTGTAATTCCACATGCCTTGGCACATTTCATTGCATTTCATTTATGCAGAAAAGTGTTATTATTATTCAAATTAATCTTGTCTAGATAAAGCACTGCAAAATAGTTTAATTACTTTGCGTTGTAGTTGAATGAGTTCGTTTTTAGTTTAGTTTGTTTGGTTTGGTTCGGTTTTTATTTGTAGTATGCTTTTCTAATTGGAAAAACCTTGAGCTAAGTTAAAAAAAAGTCCCTAGAAAATGATGGAAAATCAAATATATTTTCGTAATTTTCTATTATTTTTTTTTTAGGGTTCCGGATCCAAAATGTACCAAAGGGAGCCCTATTGCAGAGACTTCGTTGCCCGTAAGTCCGTCCGTCCTCGGGTCATATCTCACAAACAGTAATAGCTAGCAAGTTGAAATGTTCACATAATGTGTAGTTCTATTCGGGTATCAGCAAGAAATACTTAAACTAAAATCTTTTGAAAAACTTAAAGGGCTCCCATGCAAGAAGCATTTTGGTTTGTAAGACAGCTATACAATCTAGTAATCCGACGATCTTGAAACTTAGATTTTTAGTGGCTATGTGTTAGGAACTTATACTGTCAAAATTTCACTTTCATCGAATGACTAGGGAGGGTACCTCCCTACAAACCCTCATTAGAAGTCAGGTTTGTATTAGAAAAACTTTTTTGTTTATTGGACAATTGAACTCAAATTTAGACACTATAAGTTTCTGATTTAGGCACGTTACATTTGTTGGAATTATTCAAAGCGGACTACTAGAAGGAGTACCTCCCATACAAACACCAATCTTGTATGGAACCCTCCGTGTATGAGTCTCACTCGCACTTGGCCCATTTTTTCTATATAAGTACTCGAAAGTAAATTAGTTTCAATTTATCAAAAGGATTTGTTGACATATAGATATATTTATATTTATTTATGAAGAAGGCATAGATTCAAAATTTTGCTTACCTCTATTCGAATTTAATTTAATATACTACTATTTATCAGAGAGTAATAATATCTGTTTTTGGTTTAAAAAGAGAAAATCTTTTTTGCTGAAAATGGAACCTTTTGGAACTGAAAAAACAAATTTAAAGAACAAATCGTCAACTGATCAGCCAATAAATCGTATTAATCCGGCAAAGTTAATAGCAATAGGATATTTGCAAGGGGATCTAATAGCTCAGGAAGTAACTGCGTTGTCGCAAGATCCTAAAATGGTAAGTACCTCTACCTTACACACAAAAAAAAAAAAAAACCGACAGTCAATATAATTCCATACATTCTTGTAGGCAAAGTTTCCATTGAGACACCCGGTTATTAATGTGGCACCTGATACCCAAACTGGATCTAGGTATTCATTGTCAGCCGTTGATAAGAATGAAAATGAGGAGGTTAATGTTGCTGGTAACAATAATGACGATATTTCCATTAAATCTATATAAAATTGAAGTATCTTGATATCAGTGAAGATATCTTAAGAATATGGAACAAACAATTCCCGATAATAATCATAATTAACTTTCATTATTTAAATTTATGATGAATTATCGTGAATTTCTCGTTTCAATTGACAATATAAAATAAAAAAATCAACCAAAAAAACTATCACATGATTTATGATATTTTCAATTTTTTTTTTAGGGTTCCGGACCCAAAAGGGTACCAAAAGGAACCCTATTGCAGAGACTTGGTTGTCCGTCCATCCGTCCTCTGGTCAAATCTCGTAAACCGCAATAGCTAGAGAATTGAAATTTTCACAGAATGAGTAGTTCTATCCGGGCATCAGCAACAAATCTAAAACTAAAATATTTTCAAGAAACATTTTGGTTTGTGTGGCAGCTATACGATCCAGTAATCCCACGATCTTGAAACTTAGATCTTTTGGGGCTATATATTAGAAACTTATACTGAGGAAGTTTTAGTTTATGGGACCACTAGGGAGGATACCTCCCACACAAACCACCATTAAAATCCAGGTTCTTATTAAGAAAACGTTTTTGTCTTTTGTCCTAACAAACTTAAATTTTAGACACTCTAAATTTTTTATATAGGTGCTATACATTTGTTGGAATAAGAAAAATCGGACTCGCACTTGTCCCATTTTTTTTTTCTATTTAATCCCATTGTAACTCGATACATTTAGTCTAGCATTTTTCCAATGTTTTTATCCCTTGATTTGAGATTTTCTCAAGGCCTTCTAAATAGGCATTTGTTTCAGTGATGACCGCTTCATTCAATCCAAATCTTTGAACGCCGAATTATATCTTTACTTTTGAAAACAGGAAATGTGTTGTAGAGAGCTAAATTTCGAGAATGTGGTGGATGTGGTAGGAGTTTGTTGCTTAATTTATGGATTTTTTCCATCTTGTGTAGCAAATGTGCATTGTCATGGTGCAAAAGGAATTTTTTTCTTCACCAAATGCGGTTGTAATTGCTTTAAATCAATATCCGCTTTCAACTCGATAGATCATTTACAAAATGATCGTTGGTAACATTCTAACAATGTTTTTATTATTTTTTATTCTAGAAATTGAAATCATACAAAATACAAAATGATGGAGAAAATCGACTTTCAATTATGTCGCATTTTTTGTCTTTATTATTTATAAACTTATAATGAAATGGGGAATAATAAATGATTGATTCGATCGAAAATTATCATGGGGATCATGGTGTAGTTGATCTTGGAAAAATACCGTCAATGTGATTTGTTGATGCTAGTACAATATTTAGTCTGGGGTCTCTCGCACTTTGGCTGCGTGTCCTACTATCAACGGGTCGGTAGACAAAAGTATTGATTGCGGCAGAACTTGCCAACTAAATGGTGGTGCTAAATGGAAGATACTTTTTGATTTTATTATTTTGCTTTCCTTTTGGCTTAATAATCTAATAATCTCATTAGTTGAACGTTGTTGTATGCTCCTCATCTCATTTGATATTTCTCCCAGTGCTGATCTCTGGAATTTTAAAGAACTTTGCTAAGGGTAACCCCTAAGAATTGCCTTTTTTTATATGAAATTTCTATTAGAATGGGTAATTTTTTATATGCATTTATGATTTTGTCAGTATTTCTAAATTCTAAAAGGAGCCCATTGTGATTTTTTATTTGGACAGAAGAGTTTAGCTTCAACCAGCAATAAGCCTATGCTATTATCGACATCAGCTGAGTCATTTCCATTACCTCAACAAGAGAAAAGTGTTGTATCATATTTCTTTTATATATGTAGATGTTTCTAGGCACATACTCGTACTTATATCTATATAACTTTTAGTATGACTATGTTGCATTTTATGCATGTGAATTCATTAAAGACAAATGTTTTTATACGAGTATAAGTGAATTTATGAGTAAAAGTGTTTATAATGACGATAGCGACAGCGATACCGACGACGCGTCCATAACTACTTTAGTAATGATGACGATAATGATTATGATAGCGGCCATTAAATTGAAGATTTTTGGAATGGCGCATGTCGTTAGTGTAACGAAAATGAACAAAAAGAGGACAAACAAAGAAGAAAAGGAAGCAAAAGTGTAAAAAAGAAGATGTCGTCAACACAAACACAAGTATACACACACACACACATACAGAAGTATACTTACATACTTACTTACATATGTATATGCAGAAGTGCCATCACAGAAGTAGTCGCGAAAATTATGAAGAATATTTGTATCGCGTACATACAAATGTGTTTGTGTGTTCATGCAGGTGTACGTACATACATAAGTGAGTGTTTATCTTTGCATTTGTATGTGTTTTGTGTGCGTGCATATGAACAGTTAGCTAGTTGCTTTTTTCCACTTTTATTCATTTCAGACTTTTTTTTTTTCATTTCTTTCCTCGCATCCTTTGCCGAATGCCATAGCCACCGTCTTCACCTCCTTGATCTTTTATTACTATTTCTGCTTCTTCTTCATTTCTACGGCATTTTGCAAACCTTGACACATAAAACAACAACAACAACAAATGAACAAACATACTATATACATGTTTATATACATACATACATACATACATTTATACTACATTCAAACCATCATATTCATAATGAATGTATTTTAGAACTGTTGATGTTGATGTTGCTGTTGCTGTTGCTGTTACTGATGACGTTGGATTGGCGTTACTCTTGCCGCCATCAATGATACTGACACCAACCATGGCAATACTATGTACATATATATGGTATGGTAGCCTATCAAAATATGTACATTTACATATGCATATATCCAACTTTTAAATGACGATAATGACTTTTTTCTCCTTTTTGTGTTCTACCATATAAACATTACGAATGTTGAGTAGATGAGACTCACGCATCGTTGCAATCATAGACATGGGGAGTTTTTAATTAAAAGATTAAGAAATCAAAAAAAAAAAAAAAACAAAATCAAATCCTATTATTGGACATAAATAGAATTGGCTTGAGATTCTTCAAAAAATTATTTTGTTAAATCATTCTCTACTATCTTTTAATCAATCTTCATCATAATGAACTTATACTATTATGGACTAACATAGTGATACATTTCTCTATCTCTTCAATGATCTAGAGAGGAGCACAACCTGTAAAACTGCAAAAATAATGTGTTACTTAGCTTAACGTCACAAGTTAAATGACATGACACTTCCTTGAAGCAATTTACGTATAAAACATGCGACAAGCTCTGATGCTGATGCGAATAGTCCTAGGCAAATGAAAAGTTGTATACTTTTGTGCTATTTTTTTTTTTAGTTTAGAAAGGGAAAGCAGAAAACTTCAGAGTGGCTCAGCTAAGAAATTTGTAAAATATATGTAATATTAAATATGAATATGGAAAGAAAGTATTATCATTCCTGTAGTCAAGAAAGGCGGTTAAAAATGAAACCAAAAACTAAAGGGGAATTTGCCACACTACAAATCTGCAAGGCCGAGAATCCAATAAAATGAATTAAAAAAATTAAAAAACAAAACATTTAAGTGAAGAAGTCATAATCATTATTAAGCAGATAATAGCATAGCCAAGAAGTCCCAAGATGACACAATAAACAATGTAAGATGACCAGAAAGGACATCCAGGAGATGGCACGAATATTACACTTCGGGATCGACTGACAACCCTTTTTAAAGTAATGTACCTTTCCTACACAAATTGTTTCAGTATTCCAAATAACAAACTGTTTATGAAGCATACATACTACATGCGAATGACCAGGATCTAATCTTTATAAAGAATAAGAAGATAAAGTCAACATAAATATATGACTCAGGGTGCGGACCAGTGTGGCTAATCTTAGCTTATAATAATCTTCATAATAATGTAGCCGATAAAATATGTGGTTATCATAATGTTTGGCAAAACTTGTGAATATTTCATTTTAATATAAATTTCAATCATCCAAAATTGCAAGAAATTCAAAAATTATAACATTTTGCTTAGATGAAAAATGTGAAGAAAAAAAGAAAAACAAACACTTTTTGTTGCGTCTTTTTCTTAACTTCGATAAAAATCAAAAAAAACAAAATTCCTTAAAAACAAAGAAGAAAAGAAGGAAAGACTGAATAAAATCTGTGAGTAAATCAATACTAGAAAGAAGCAAGAAGAAACGATATATTGTACTTTCAATCACTTTGAAAGAAGTAAGAACTTCAAATTGAGTTGTTGTGTCAGATCTTGAAAGATCTTTGTTTTCTATGCTAGAAGTGTACATATTTTAAACTTTATTTTGCACTTCAAGGAAAGAAATTATCTACTATTTGACATGATGTCAAAGGGAAATAATCACCTTAATAGTTTGAGATTTGATGAGTCAATGAGCTTATGTAGAATATAATTTGACTGCTGTTTATTCAAAAATTTTAATGGATCTAATGAATACTTAGTTTATGATATTTATCTTCAGCAATATTTCAGCTCCCCAAGGCCTTTTTATCACATTTAACTTAAGTTACTTATAGACATTTTCTGTTTTCTTACCCATTTCGGGTTTCTATTCAACAAAAATCTCAAAATGTTCTTGGTTTATACACATATTTTTCTTCGTCGCTGCTTTTTGTTTTCTTCTTCAACCAAGTTATATGTAGTAAGTTTCTGTTGGTAGACCGACTGACAGGCAGACAGGCACAGATAGACAATCAGACAGTTAGACCGATAGACAGACAAACCAAGCCAAAGCAATTGTTTGATGGTGGCATACGAAGAACAGAAGCGCAGAAATGCCAGTTCCAGTGGCATCGGCAGTGGCAGCCACTGCAATGACAGCGAGAATGAGAAACACAAAAACCAAGTGAATGCCCAAAAATGCAAGTGCATGTGTATACCGTGTATCTGTGTGAGTTGGAAAAAATAAAAACAATTTACTGCGGTTTTCATGGCCCCATATCAGTGCCGGCAAATCGCTGCATTTGCAAATGAAAAACGAAGGAGAAAAAGTAGCGCGCCAAAACACTAAAAATCACAAAAAACGAAGAGAAAGAAAATTTGAAATAAATCTGAAAATTTAAAAGGCAGCTATGCTATACTACTATACTCTACTACATAGATATACACATATACGTGTATATATATATATATATATACATATACAATAAAGTATTTGTACAATTTGTAAAGTTAGACACTTCTTTACTATACTTATGTATGTATGTATGTATGTATTGTAGTATGTATATGTAAGTGTAAAGTAAAATATAATGTGCGAAAATGTGAAATCACGATTTAAGGGAAAATTGAATTTTTCATCGTTTAGCAAGGACCAATACTGAGGGAGCCTTTGCCATTTTCGCATTTAAATTCTTCTCACTTTGAATACTTTTCTGTTTTTTGTGTCCCTTTACCCTGCATATGTTGAAGCCCACATAAAACAACACACAGTTTTTACTTCAGACACACACACACACACAAACGAAGTAATTCTCAGTCGCTTTTAGGATGTGAATAATTTTACTTTGGTTTACCCTTTTTATATCTTTTTTCTGCTATTTTTAGCTTACCATAGTTTCTTACCAATATTCTTAGCCATAAAACATTTTGCATATGCAAACACCCATACACAGTCATCATTTAGTATATGACTTAAATATACACATACTCGTATATATTATTGCTCTCATGTTTGTACCATATGTATGCGTGTTGCGGTCAGTCATCTTTGATATCCTTCGTAGAAAGGAGTGGATTGAAGTTTGAGTTAAAATTACAATATTTTAAAGCTCTCATGTGCAGCTGCTCATATTGGAGATTCCAACAAAATCAACCAACGGAATTTTGCAAGTTCCAATTCCATTTTGCCATCATCATCATCATTATCATTATCAACATCATTAGGAATGTTGTTCCATTGCCTTATTATTATTATCCTGACTTATTCAATTTTCAACTTATTTGGGAAATTTTCCAACTTTTGGTCAACTTTTCTTTCCATTCTTTCGGACCAAGGCATCTGAATTTTATTAACTTTGGATTGAATTGAGCTGCGCTGAGCTGAACTACATGAGATGAGTTAAGTTTGGTTTGTAACTGTTAGGAAATATAATTAAAGGATTTTATGTAAATAAAAATATGCAAAGTTGTCTCACACTCTCTGAGTTCTCTATACTAATTGCCATATTCATCCAGATTTAAATGTTGGTTGGTTGGTTGGTTGGTTGTTGGTGTCTATATCTACTCTGGTATGGTTTGGTTTGCTCAAAATCCTTATATTTCATTTCATTTTGTTTGATCTCCATCATCATCATCAACATCATCATCATCATCATCATCATCATCATCATCATCATCATCATCATCACCATCACCATCATCACCATCACCATCATTCTTATTCTTATTCATCATCTACCTAATCATATTTTTGTTTTTGTTGTTGGTTTCTCTTGGTTCAATGGTACCACAAACATTGCGGTTAAATGAATTTGGGTCTCTTTATTGCTGACATTTCCTTCTTTCCTTCGACTACAATACATAGTACACTCTACTAGAGGAAGACTTCAAATTCCTTAGCCATAGGGTTTATGGGTCTTTGCTTCAATCTTACTTGGGTGCATGTACTTTGGTTTTCATTTGGTTTCGTTTCGTTTTGCTTTGGTTACATTTTAATTTCAGTTTTCTTTGTTTTACTGCCCTTAGTACTAAGTATTGTATGTTAGTATATACTAGTAACTAGTTGTTCCACTATATTGTGGAACTATCACAATCGTTTGAGTGAGCCTACTCTACACTTTACTCTTTATATACCTGATAATCCCTAAGCCTTTATTCTACCGTTGAAATCATTGAAGGGAGGAGCACTGCTTCCTTCACATTCGCATTATTTTGCGAAATGCTTGCGGTTAGTTTGCCATTGCCTTATTGTCTTTATTTTTGTCTGTCTATCTATCAGTCCTTTTGCTTGTATTTCTGGGTTTTTTTTTTTTTTTTCTATTTTCTCTATTATAAATCAGTCTGTCTTCTGTGTGAGTTTGTCCTTATATTTTGTTTGCTTCCTTCTTGTATCTAGTACAATATTTTTTTTATATCTCTGTAAGTTTTCACTTACTTTGAGTACAAATTATTCCTATTACTAAAACCTACTACAATTTATTGTTCACTAAACTTACTTTACTCTCATCATCTTCTTCATCATCATCATCAACATCATCATCGTGTGTTGGTTTACTTACACTTTTATTCCTTATTTATCTTTGCAATTTTCCCATTTGATTGTATGATTTTTTCTTTTTGTTTTTTTTTTTTTTGTAATTAATAAAATGTTTAGCATTTCTCTCCACTTCTTATATCCAAAGTAAAAAACCAATTTTAGTACATCATCAATCAAGGACAATTCTTTAAAGCGAAATGTAACGATTTAATTATTTTGATGTGTTTTTAAGAGGTTTGAAAGATTTTTTTTCAAATAATATCATAATGGAAATAGACTGCAAATAAATTGAAATTCCCTTTGTTGTTGTTCGGAAGTCAGAATCAATGTGTTTCTATTGACTCTGACAGAATCTTTGAAGTTACTTGAGGCTATCCAGATACCAAACTGTTTTAAAATATTTCCAGTATATTTATAATGTTCACGATAGTATATACAGTTCAAAGAAGTCATATGTTGATTGATCAAAAAAAAATTGTAATGTCTTTGTTCTCAGTGACTTGTAAGTTTGTCATGAATCAAGTGCATTAATCATTTGAACAATTCATGGGATTTACAAAGATCATATTGCAATACACCCAGCTGAATCTATTGATTCTATTCCGAATGTCAGTAGAAATGCTTCAACTCCAAACCAAGGAAAATTTCAAAAGACTTCAAAATTGATCACAATATGATTGACACCGTGAGTAAAGTTTTTTTTATGGCAGGTTTTCACATCAATCCATCGAGAATTGCAGTATGTTTGTTTTACTTTATAAAAAACACAGATGGAAAGTATAATCATTTCTTATTCACTATATTTATACTCCTCATGCAGTGAATAGTATTATAAGTTTGTCATGAAGTTTGGAACAGGAACCGAACGACACAGATGAGTTGATTGAGCCATGTCCCTCTGACCTTCTGTCTGAGCTTCGGTTTGTATGTTTGCCAATAAGTTCCACTGTATATTTCTCGGAATCAGTTGAATTCAACCACCCAAACAAACCTTAATTCAAATTAATGTTTCATTACTTTTTTGTTCACAGGAGCGTAGGCATTACAGCTTCGGCATATCCGTAGATAACCTTCTTTTTTCTTGTTGAACTATAAATTCAGTTAAGGTTGAATTTTTTAAATTCTTTACATATTCACTTTTTTTTTTTGTATATTATTTTGCAAACTTCAGATAGAATATTTTATTGCTCAATAAATGTATTATGTTGCAGTAAATCCTTTAAGTTCTGGATGCCATCTTCTATAATTTTTTTTTCAATATTTAATGAATTTCCATCTTTTTTTGTTTTTTTTTCTTTTAGTGTATTTGCAATAATTTGTGTGCACATTTATAAAGTGTAAAAAGTAAAAAGTATACAAAATTACCAATAAATAAATAAATGTAACGATAAAAACCAGAAATCGTGCAAAATGAATTTTATTAACTCTTAACGAAAGGAATAAGCGCAGCAAATGTCTGCCGACAAACCATGACCGAGTGAATGAGCCAAAAAGTATGCAATTTCAACTTGGTCAACATACACAGATACACACACAGATACACACACACACACACAGGCATGCGTATCAATGTTGTGAATGCAAATAAAAGCTCAAATGGAGCTGAACCAAACTGTGAATTCAACTCAACTGAATTGAACTAAAGCAAGTTTTTTTTGTTTTTGGTGGGCAAGAATCGAAGTGTATTAATGTATAAATGTCCAGAACGAAGGAATGAATGTCTATCTGTCTGTCTATTTGTCGGTCTGAATATTCTTGAACAAAACAAAACAGATTAAAGCAAGAGTGGACCAGAGGAAACCAAACCAAACCAAACCAAACCATAATGAAGCTGAGTGGTGGAGAGAAGAATAAAGCAAAGTGAATCGGATCAGTGAGTTTACAATGCTTTGGGCCAATGCCACCTTGTTTGGTTAAACATATCTCAGTTGCTGGTAACTGTGTAAATTCGTTAACAACTATTTGCAACGTCCTTTTGTCCTTTATGTTTGTAACATTTTAAATAAATATTACAAGCACTGAAAGAAAGTACAGTAGAGTAAACTAAAGTAAAGGGAAGTGAAGTGGAGAGAGAGAGAGAGAGATCCATAGTAGTCTAAAATACAACTTCAATAACAATGAAAAACGACACAATAACACAAAAATGTATTTCATGTTGTGCAAACATGTTGTTCAATTCACGCTCAACATTCCTTCATTCCTTCGTGCTTCGTTCCTTGTCATCGTCTTTTTTCTTACAATTCATTCACCTCCCTCACCGCACTTTCACTTTATTGTATATTTTGGTTGATAGATCAACTTCAATGCAATGATGCAGTTCAGTGTGGTTCAATTCACTTAAACCTCATTTGGTTTGGTTTGGTTTGGCTTGGTTTGGCTTGGCTCGCTTTCAGCCTATTGGACCAAATTGATAAGATAATCTACAATCTTATGAACTTAATGTTCTTATGCACATAATGAATTTAAAGTCCCCAATGTTAAGGAAATTTATTTAGTTTTACAAAAACTCATTGATCTTATTGTTGGCGAAACATAACACACATGTGATCACTACAATGAATATAAAATTTATCAAACTAAAATCTACCGTTTCTGTTCTTCCAACAAAAAAAAAAAAATATCACTTTTTCAAAATTTCATTATTTTTCTATAATTTTTAGATCGGAGGGGTAACTTTTTTTTTTATTTCCAACCAAAATATGCTTTTCTCTTTTTTGATCAGTTTAGTAATCGTGTTAAATAAAATTTCAGAAAAAAATGTTTATAACTTTTTTTTGTTTTTGTTTTACCCCATAGGTCTCCAAGATGGTTTATGCTTCAGTTGGACCCGGTAGTTGTTGCTGTTGCCCAGATACAGGCACTTTTCTACCAAATTTTTAATATTTTTTTATCTAGCGCACAGTATACTAAGCCGATTATAATATTTTTTTTTTTCTAAAATGACAAAATGAATGCTAATAAATTGATTTGCATACTTATTTTTTTCAGTTTTTAACTTTTATTATAATATTTTTAAGTATTAAGTTTTTTTTTTGTAAAGATGTGTTAGTTCTTCATACAATATAATAAACCACTTTGAAACGCTTTAAAATATAAACAGGCATTGAATAGCTCCTTCAATTTTTGAGCTCTTTGACTTAAATTCAGTAGATCGTTTATTAAAAAAATCTAAATTGGAATTTGATTTAAACAACAAAAACTTTTAGATATTTTTTAGGTTTTATCAAATTTATGACAGCATTAAATATTTCATATCATAATTTTTATCCACTAGATGCAGATGAAATTTGTTTATAATGACTAACTTTAATTTGGCTTATCAAATTTCACTGAAACATTTCAAGAGATCAACAATATTGGAATCACTGAATTGCTTTATTTTAATAATTGGTTTCATTATTGCATCAAATTTAAATTGAGGGTATATAATTTTCGATGGAGTCGAAATTCATTGATTTTATTCTGTTGCCTGCTTTCAGTTTTCTGTTTTATTAATTTTTTTTTTTGATTAATTTATTTAAATGGATTTTGTTTTTCAGTTTATACGCTCAATTAAGGCGTTGATGGAAATCAATTGAAGTCTTTTGCTTCTGCGCATTGAAATTATCACAATTTTCTTTAAATTTTCTGTTGTTGCTTTTGCTTTACATTATTTTTATTTATTTATTTATTGTTTTTTTTGTTGTTGCTGTTGGTGTTCGTGTTGTTATTGTTTTTTTTATTACTTCAATTAACAATGCAATTAAAATGAAATGGAAAATATAAATTGAATAATTTATTGTTGTTATTGGGTATTTATTGTCCTTGTTGTATTATTATTATTGTGGCATTGTTGCATTTCATTGTCTTTCATCATCGAACAGAGGTCAGTGGATTATATTTTAATTATGGCTTTCAGAGAGAGAATTCACAATGATAAAGATTGAATCCAATGAATTCATTTAATTGTCTTTTGATATATGTAACTTTACATGTTATCCTTCTGGCAGAGGCGTAAGAACAGAAGACATGTCTTAAGAAGAGTACCTGAATAGACTGGGAAGATAAAAAACCAAAACAATCTGGTCATGTTTGTAAACTACATAAGCTGGTAATCATCATTGGTAGTTTGTTATATCACAGAGAATTGAAGACCTTAAACGTTGATAGAATTTCAATATTAAAGTTCTGATTTACTTTAGTTTGGGACAATGGGCATTATGTAATGAATGAGGCTTCAAAAACTTTTATAAAAGTTGACAGGATAAGAACGAAGACATATTTTCTGTATTACAACAAATGGTTACCAAACAATACTTCGTCCCACCTTAATCAGTGGGGACTTAGAAATCCCAGAGATAATAAAAACTTACATACTTACATAATTTTAGATAAGATTCATAATGACTCTCATAAAACTCGAGCGGCACGGAGCATGTCTCTGGTGGTGGTATTACAATAGACCTAATCAACATACATACACATATTAATGTAATGTATATGAGGTATTTTTATACAAATTGGTCCTTTGCAATTTATTTGGACTAAGTTCTTAACAGAAATTCAATTAAGTAGGCACAGCAAATTGTCCCTTTTTGCTGCGTTTTTCATTAGCTTTTCGATCAATCCTTTTTTAACTTGAATTTTGGCACAAATGTTTGCCTTGAGCTAGTCAATAGTCTGAAATTTGTTGGCGTACACTTTGCTTTTCAAATAACCCCACAAAAAGAACTCCGGAGGGGTTAAATCTGGAGTTCTGTGTGGCCAGTCAATGTCGCATGTATTTTTGTCAAGAGAATTTTCGTTATAGAAACTGAATTTTTGGATTTGCAGTGTGGCCAAGACCTTTTTCATGCAGACAACAAATGTGCTAACATCCACCGATATCGATTTGTATCGACTGTTTCGTGTTAAGTGAAAAGATATGGCCTCATGATGAATTTGGTGCAAACGCTAGCCCAAACATTCACTTTTTAATCATGCAATGGCGTTTCATGGCTCTCGTGTGGAATATTCATTCCTGAAATGCAGCAATTTTGCATCTCCAGAGAGTGTGATATGCGCCTCGTCGGTCATCAAAATTTGCTTCCAAAAATTAGTCTGTCGGCAATGTTATTTGTATTAATTGTACTTTATACGGAAACATATGCAAATCATCCTTCAAAATACATCGCAAATTATCGAAAACGCTGAGCATGGTGGTGATACGACACTTTTGGTTTCTGGGCAATTCTCTCTATGATCGCTTCAACCAGTTCGTTGGAGTGTCGTGGTCGTTGATGAACGATAAATATGATTCGGATGTAACCTAAACAGTCAATTCATTCCTTGAAGTTTCAGGTCCAACTGATGTGAGGTTGCCAGGTGAGTCGTCTATCTATTATCAGTCCTAGATACTTTACAGTGGCGTCTATTCCATTAGAATCTTTAATTTATGATTGAACTATGTATTGCTACAAATATCTTGCCTAAAGGATAAAACCCATCTTCGAATAAAAATACTATATACGAGTATATTTTTTTTTTTTATACTTGTAGTATATAAATTAAAAAGATAGTAAGAGATTTCAATCTATTTGCAGATGACTTGATTTAAATGCATTGGAAACTGTTTGGTTTTGATTGTGATTTTGTTCCTGTAGTTGTTGCTGTTGCTGTTGCTGTCTCGAGAGTGGTTTATAAAATTCTGTTTCTAAAGTAATTTAGCTATTTTTCACACAATTCAAATATTTGCGATTTCTCAGTAAGGGAAAAGGCAGCGGACAGAATTTGATAAAAAAAAAAAGAAAATGCAAAAATGTACAAAAAAAAAAAAAAAAAATGGAACTAAGAAAAATCTACACAAAAATATAAACACGTCTTTTCCTAACATTCTTTTGGTATTGTACATACATACATATATGGAATTTGTGTATGTGTGTTTGTGTGTGTGTAATTGTGTATTTGTAAAATAGCAACAGGAACTAGAACAGTAACAACAAATTAATCCCTTGAGCTATTTGTGAACAACTTTTATTTATTTATTTATTTATTTTGATTTTTCTTGTGCTTCCTGGTTAGGTTTTCTCATTTATTTCTATATACTCATACTATCTTTCACTACTTTACCCTACAACTACATACATACTTGTATTGTAGTTGGATTGTATTTTATGCCTTTAATATTGTACTTTTTACTTTTCCTATTCCTTTATTTTTTTTTTTGGTTTTGTGCTGGAACGCCTTTATTGTCTTTTTGTTTCGTTGTTTTGCAACATTTTTGTAATAAATTTTTCCTTTATTCACTCTGAAAGAATATAGTTAATAGATTTGAATGGGTAACTTCTTTATGTCTTCATTTACAGACTTTGAAACTAATAGTTTACTGTATCCTTTATAATTCAATGTAATTTTTAGTTGCTTCAACGGAATCATGGATATTTTCTCCAAATAGTTTTTGCAATTTTTTTTTTAAATTTATTTATCTTCTTTATTTAAAAGAATTTTTTATATTGATCCGCTAATGATTCTAATTCCCAGTTTAGATCATTTTGAGGAATAGTCTTTCAAAACATACTTCGAAGATCTTTGAATGGTCTCAATGTCTTAAAACAAAACTTCGTTTTGACTTTGCAAAAAGAGAGAGAAGTCTAAATCAAACAAATGCGACGTATGATTCAATAAACAGATTTTGTTTCGGTCTAAAAATTGGAGCTCAATTGGCGCATTATAGTGCAATAAACTCCAGCCATCCAGATCGCAGTAATCTGGTTGAATGCGATGAAGTCTTTGCATTAATCATTTCATGACTTCTGAAATGTAGTTCCCAGTGCGAGTTTGATTAGTTGCAGCGAATCCTTTGTGGTTGATGTCCACAAAGACATTTTGATTAGCATTGCCTTGAATGTTTTTTTTTTTTTTTTCATAAACCCGTACATCCTTTGGACTATTATTTAGCGTTGAGTTATTTCAACAGCATAGGATTTTTGGTGTTGAAATGTGCTGTGAAAATGTTGGAAGCGCATATCCCGAAATTGTTAAAATTGTTTGCACATCTGCAAGAGGCTATGAAAATTTCAAAGAAATTTAAAGAAAATAAGAAAGAACGTTATCTTCGACTATGCCGAAGATGAAATACTCTTAACACAGTGAATGTTTCATTCCAGTGTTTGTCCAAGTTTCAGTTCAATAGGACAAAAAACAAAAAAAAAACTAAAATAACAACATGAATTCAAATGGGTAGTTTGTATGGCAGGTACCGATTTGGGTGGTTCCGACAAATGTACTGCGTATGGTATAAAGGTTCGTGAAAAATTTCAGCTCTCTAGCTCAAAAACTGGGGGACTAGTTTGCATACATACAGACGGACAGACGGACAGAAGAACAGACGGACATGGCTTAATCAATTCGCAATTTTTTGTCAGTGCTGTGAAGTTTTTCAATGGTTTTTATTATGCGTCTAATACACACTTTTCATTTGAATGACAGGCAGCATTATGGCATGGACATATGCTGTTTGTGACTGCCATCCGGCCTGGATCTTGTCCTTCGATTGGAAAATAGCCTGACAATTTACAATTTACCGTTTGGTTTAAATATAATTTTAGTTCTCTCAGAGATGCCTTAATCTTATGAAGAATAAAATACAATATATTCGGTTACAAATATCAATCATAAAGTTAATTTAATGTTTAATGATTAAGATTAATGATATATATAAATTTTTTTTCATAATTTATATCATTAAAAAAAAAAGTTTAATACAATGCAACTAAGATTAAAACTGAAAAGATGATATTGAGTCGGTTTCATTGTATAGAATAATGCATTAGACATCTGTACCGTATTTAAATTCAATGGGATAATAAAGATTGAATGGTGCAGGATAAGCCCCAAAAGGTTTTAAAGACCGCAACCTTTTCTTCGTTCTCGATTTCGACTCTTAATACGGTGTTAACTGATCTTACGCGTGGTATTTTTTCGATGTATTTAGTTAATGCATCATTCATGTATTTATCAATTTTATAATCCTTGTATTTGAGATAGTAATTCCGGTAAATTGACTGCAAAAGGGAAATTTTGAAAAAAGGACAAAAAACAAAATTTAAAAAAAAAATTAATTTTCGGCAATGCCGAAGTTTCAACACACTTCACGCATCAAATGATTGAGCATACAGAAATATTACATTTGTATGGAAGCTATGCGATCCGGTAATCCAAGGGAATCAAAAGGAAATTTATATATACATACAGACGAACTTAATGGGGCCACCGTTATCTTTATCTGTGTGAAGAGTATACAAAATTATGAAGTATGTTACTTATATATACTTACTGGAACAATTATGTGTGCAAGCGGTAATTGTTTACGGATTAAATATACACAATAAACAATACCTTCAGCAATCGAACATCTCCAGCGTTGATCACTCAGATCATTGCTTCCAATGTGCAAAACAACAACCTTTGGCTTCGTGTACCGCAGTTCGCCATGCTTAATACGCCACATTAGATTCTCAATACGATCATCACGAATGCAAAAATTCTGGGAATGTTCACTAAACAGTATGCTCCATTGTTCAAAATCAGACTCGGACTGAAAAACACAATCTCCTAAAAATATAAATCTAGGCTTTGTCCGAAGTCCCGACTCCTTAAACTTTTTGTGGAGTACTTTCCAACGAGTAATACGACCACGTTTATCCACAAACGGCTTTGGTATAATTAGACGTGGCATTATCGAGCTTGAATTTTTGCTTTTTGATTGACTGTTTCAGATAATATGCACGTTTCGAGAATACGGCGTTCAAAAGTGTTTGTAGAGCAAAAATATTCTGTTTAACTCACCTTTCATTTGTATATTGCATTTCTTAAATTTTTTTTTTTTTTACTTAGCAAAAAATTTTTGACAGCTTTTTTAAGGAGACTGAAAACTTATTTTTTATATAATAATTCATATGGGTATTTTTGTCTACACTACTTAAAGTGTATTTTAACAGTGCTGAAAAACTAGAAAATGTTGCAATTTAGAGATGAGATTATTTATTTTCATGACCTTTTTCTTAACCGGAACTCTTAACTGATATGTTTAGGGCTCCTGCAGTTTTTTGTCAGTGCTGTGAAGTTTTTCAATGGTTTTTATTATGCGTCTATCTAATTATATAACGCTCTTTTGTATATTGCTCTCTGAACCACACAATTAAGCAACCCATGGTGTATCATGCAAGCAACCTATGAACTGTGTCATAACTGATTGGCAGCACAACAAATTGGCCATTGACTTGTCTAGTAGGACTAAGACTAAGGTATTAATAATATTAGGTCATATAAAAAATGTTCTGCTCGATTCCATTCCGGACATTTTAGATCTAGGTAGAATATGCACCTCGCACTGGTCGACTTGTTACTGAAAAAGTCGATGAAATTTTGCAACTAATGGAGCAAAACCGGCAAGAAAGCTGTCAGAACATAGTGGAGACACTAAGCATTAACCATATGACAGTTTGGAAATCATGTAAAAATAGCAAGCTACTCAAAGACATAATATTTTTTTAGGAAGCCACATGAATTAACTCAAAGAATTTGAATTGACCGAATAACCATCAGTGATACGCTGCTGAAACGTTACGAAATGGAACCATTGATTTACAATAAATACGAGAACTTCCAACGCAAGTGATACCCATAATCAAAGGTGGGTGGCCTGGATTAACAGCAAACAAAGTTATGAGCTGCTATAACGTGGCGAAACGGTCAATTTGGTCCTCTAATGTGAACAACTCGACCGTTTGAATGAAACCATCAAGAAAGAGCAACCAGAATTGGCCAACAGAAAGAGATTTGTCTTCCATCATGACATTGCTAGGCCACACACATCTCTTTGACTCTTTGGGAAGTTTTGTTGCATCCACCGTATAGCCCGGACCGCACCCTCTGACTACCATTTGTTTCGGTCTCTGGAAAACTCTCCTCATGGTAAAACATTGGCTGGCCGCTGAAAATCACTTGGCCAAGTTCTTCGCCAATAAACCATAGAAATTCCACACCGATGGAATTATGAAGCTACCCGGAAAAATGCAATATACACAATACACAATAATGGCCAATTGAAATTGATTTTGAATAAACAAAATTTTTGTTAAATTTTCAGCAGAATTTTTATTGGACTCAATATTAAAGAGAGAATAGTAAAGATTTGTTAGTCTTCGTAAAATGATTATTCGTTTATTTACCGCTGGCTATCATAGATACATAGAAATAATAAATAATATTAATTATTTCTTATTTAATGTTTTTATAATTTTTTTATAGAGCGGTCCATATTTCTTAACCGCCATTTTTCGTCCTTTGCGGTTTCGTTCTTCCTTATAAGTCTTCACGAAGTAAACTCGTTCCATTAAATTTATCTGACGCTTTAATTTAATATTAATTAAAGAATCTCGCAAGATTTCAATTGGTTTTCGAAATTTTTTCGAGAAAAACGACTGCAAAAGGAAAAGAAAACAAGTAAAAATAAGTTTAACTTCGCCTATGCCGAAGTTGATATACTCTTCACGCAGCCCCTAGAAAACTTTTGTGCCTACACTCTGTGAAAGAGCATTCAGAAATAATTAACTATTGATTTTTCTTACCTATACCCTAATATAGTCAGTCCACATAGAGCATGTCAACAGTGAGACCGATTTATTTGTATGTGTATGGAGTTATACGATCCAGTAATTCTAGGGGGTTGAAATCTACATGATTGTTGAATATGGGTTAGACACTGACACTGTTTAAATTTCAGTTCGATAACACATAAGAATCAAAAAAGTTTTTCTAATAAAAATCTAAATTTCGTTTTGAGTTTGTATGGGAGCTATACGAACAAGTAATTCTAGGGTCTTGAAATTTACGCATGTTATGAACATTAATTAGAAACTTATAGTATCTAAACTTTTGTTCAATAGGACATAAAACAAAAAAGTTTTTCTAATAACAACATGAATTGTAATGTGTATGAAAGGTACCCCCCAAGTATGCCGATTCTGTTGGTTCCGACAAATGTACTGCGTCTAGTAGAAAGGAATGTTCTCTAGCTCAAAAACTGAGGGACTAGTTTGCATACATAAAGTCGGACAGACGGATCAAGAAGATATGTATATACTTCATGGTGTCTCTGTTGTCTCCTTCATCCTGTTACAAACTTCATGACAAACTTAGGTATAGTAATACTTTTCAATGCGTGAAGAATATAATTACTAAAGAATAATGAAAATTATAATCAGTATAGAGCTACTTACTGGCACTATGATATGTGTGTCTGGCAATTTTTCTCGGACCTTGCGAACACATTGCATGATACCAGCAGCTATAGTTGTTGATAAATAATCATTGACATCGTTTCGTCCGATATGTAGAACAAGCACCTTTGGTTTTGCAGAATCTAATTCTCCCTGTTCGAGGCGCCATAATAGATTCATAATACGATCGTCGCGAATGGCAAAACTCTTGCATCCTAAATGGCAAAAGTAATTGTCCCAAATCTTCAAATCATTTAAACCGGTGAAAAAGCAATCACCCATTAAAATAATTTCAGGACTTTCACGTTTACTAGACTCTTTAAATGCCTGATGGATCATAATCCAAACATTACTTCGTCCAAATTGATCATAGTAAGGGCTCGGTTCGATTTTTATACGATAAGAATTCATAATGATCTTTGAAAAAACAAAATTTATTTTTATTAATAAAAATTAAATCGATTGAAAATATTTTAGTTTACTTTTCGTAATATGCTTTCACAAGAATAAAGAATGACAATTTGAAATTCACCCAATCACTTTTTTAAATTCACCACAGTTGTGTTGTCAATGTAATGAAAAAAACAAAAGTTATTTTTATTAATAAAAATTAAATCGATTGAAAATATTTTAGTTTACTTTTCGTAAGAATGCTTTCACAAGAAGAAAGAATGACAATTTGAAATTCACCAAATCACTTTTTTAAATTCACCACAGTTGTGTTGTCAAAGTTGACAGCTTAAACAAAGACTTCCAGATGCACGCGTTGACGACGAAAGCCATGTTATGGTTTCATACGATTCAATACAATTCAAGTTTTTGTTCAACGCATCTTACTCAAAGTCTGTCTACATAAGGAATAAGATTTTTGTATGTAAAATGGAAGATCGAAAAAAAGGAAGTTGCTATGAACAAGGCATCATCGATGAAGACAAAAATGTGGACGGCAAGTTGACTACAACGCTCAACCCGCCGCTACAAATAAACAAACCACTCACTATGAATGACATCGAAACTAACCAAACATCACACGTGGTTCCGCAATGGAGCGCAATGTTATCAAAAAGGTGTATCTTTCCGGCAAGGACTGCATTGATTTCATGATGAATTTCGTACTATTCATGCGATTTGGAGCACTTGTAAGTTAGACAAGTAGAAGTACTTCAAAGCAAAAAAGAATCCAACAAAAACACGAAAAGAATAACAATAAACAAACTAAAGAAATTAATTGATAATCACTTTCACACTTTATTTAAATATTTGTTGTAATTACTAAAGAAAATATATTAAAAATGCACTTTCAATAAATATATTTATATATATGATATTTTGTGTGTATCGCCGGTCACATTGTCATTTTGTAAAACAGCTGAGTATGATGATCCTTGATGTTCTGAGCACTAAATCGTTGCCTATTTACGTTAATTGAATATTGTATTTTTTTGGATATTTTTAAAATCGTTTGGTGTTAAAATGTACACTTTTCAGTAAAGCGATGATTCTTTTGATCTTGAAATTTTTGCATTCTTTCGTTTCCTGCAGTTTTGTGCATTGAGTTTACTTTTCATTATTGTCACTGTGCTTATTTTTTTTTTTTGTTGTTAATAAAACTGTAAAGAAGACAAGTTAATGCAGTGTACATATTGTATAAAGAAAATATAATATATACCTATAATGTAAAAATGTGATTTAGAAACAAGTGTACAGTTACAGTACTTGGTCGCCTACTGCATGTCTACCCGGTGTTTCATTGTCAGACGCTTGGTTGTACAATACTTGAACACCGGGTGCTCGGTTGGCCGGTGGTTGGTCGACCTAAGCTGCGTCGTCTGATACTTGAGGATCCGATGCTCCGTTGCCCGGTAGTTGGTCGACCTGTGCTATGTTGTCTGATACTTGAGGCTCCGGTGCTCCGTTGTCCGGTAGTTGGTCGACATGTGCTTGGTTGGTCGGTACTTGGCCGTTTACTGCTTGCCTTATTGCTTCAAATTCTTGTAATAAATGTGCTGCATTTTTAAACAAAATTTTTTTTAATAATGTCTTTTTTCGCAATTTCATTTTCAAACTTTCGCCCAAATTAGTTTTCACTCTTGCTTCTTCTTCTTCTGCTTTAGAAATGTGAAGATTTTCGTTTATTAAATTGTTTAAAAGATCACGCAGTAATAATTTTTTTCGTAGATTCTCTCCAGCCTCTAAGATTCGGCATACAATATTTTGCAAATAATATTTTGGAGCCATTTTAAGCCAAATTATTAACAAAGTGGTTAAGCGTCACCTTGGATGCTAATACGAAAGTGTTGCCAGCTGTACGTTATTTTAAGAAAATGACAATGCTACCCACTTGTATGCATTATTATTTCGTTTATATTATTTGCATTTTTATTTTATTATATATATTTTTGATTCTAATTGCAAATGCAAATGCAAAAAATAATACTTAAAAATCCTAATTAAATTCTACATGTGTTATTATATTATAAATTTGTCTGCACTGTCTCTATTAACTTTATTACGTATGTATGTATGAATGTATATATTACCAAAATCAGATAATTTTTAACTGTTTTTCATTCATTCATTCTCTTTTTTCTATATCTTTCTGTATAACATTTTCCCTCTTTTCTTTCGATAAATTTTTCTTATATCTTTTGTGAATCGCCAGTCACATTGTCGATGTGTGATGAGACCAGATCATTTCTTATTTATAATATTGATTTTTTTATTAACGTTTCTGATAACGTTTGACCCGGTTAAATTCTGTTCAAAAAGAAATTGTGTTTATATTATTTCTTTACTATATTGTGTTGTATTTCAACAATTATAAAAAATTAATCAACAATTTTCGATTTTCGAATTTTCGAAGTCTGGCAACACTTTGCGTTCAATACTCTCTCTCTCTTGTTTCGTTTACCCTTTGGTTAAGAGAAGCTAAGAATGAGAGTTCGAAAGCAACGCAAAAATTTGTTTTTGAAAGAGCTTATTAAATTTTTTATAAGAGAACATTTCAGTAAAGCGATTTTCGCGCTCCTGGTTCTGACAAAGGCATTGCGTCTAGAAAGGTTGGTGTAGAGTATAACAAAATGACAATTGTTAGAACAATTTCAGGAAGAAAAACATAATATACAAAATAAAAAATGACGAAATTAAAAAGAAGTTATTTCCTTTTTAGGGTTCCGGATCCAAAGTACAGTATCCCCACATTTCATTTTCTAATTTTTGGATTTACCTCCCTGCGCTAAAGAAGTTTCACTTCCACATGGTGCTTATGAGGGTGAGGCACATTACTGAATTTTTTATTTTTTTGTTTTTCAACTTTGAACACCCTTGGTCACAATGTTGAAATGCTGTAAGTATACTGACTTTACCTCAAGCATAAGTCAAATCATAAAGATATAATTTCTGTTGCTCAATCAAATTAGCGTAGGCAAAAACGTGAAACGCGTAGCGTATTACAATTCCAGCATAAACGAAGATAACTTTATGTTTTCTTGTTTTTTGTTCTCTGTAACTTTGACTTACTTTTTTACTTTTCTCTCTTTCTCTTTCCCCTTTTATGTTTTGTGTTGTTTGATTTCTATACATTTGCCATTTGTTTTCGCATTTGCTTTGATGTTTGTTGTAAATATGCCGCGTGTTGCAACAAAGTGATATTTGTGGGTTTTTTGTGCACACTTCACTCACTTCAACATTCACTTCGCAAAGAACTTCAATTACACAATTAAAATATATTGTAATTTTCCAAAAAATAAACAATAATTGAAAGTTGGTGTTTGATTTCAATGGAAAACAATTTAAAAGAATTTCATTTTAATGATTGCATTTTCAATGAGAAATACTTATTTTTTTTAACGTTGTTATTGATTTGTGGTGCCGCAAGCGTCATTGTAATAAATTGGATCAATTAATTTATAATAAAAACAAAAAAACCAAAAAAAAAATTATTAAATACATAAAATAAAATAAAGTGACAAACGATTGGAAAAAATTCATTTATTTATTGCATATGTGCGCTTATATATTTAATCATCACAAGTACATTATATTGTAGAATTGGGAAAATTCCAGAAAATCAGAAAAATGTTCAACTGAAATTTAGTGGAAAAGTTGCCTGCTTTGATTTTCCAACATAAAATGTATGGAAATTACATGATCTAGAACAATTTGCCAACATTGAAACTTCCTTTTTCATTCTTGCTACGCAATTTATTAACAATTTAAAAAAACGTTAACAATATGAAATTAACTGAAATCAACATCATCGGAATTCAGTCAAGAATGACCAAAAGTTGACTTTCACATAATTAATATACTCTTGACTTATGTTTAAGGGTATAGTCAGTACACATACAGCATTCCAACACTGTGGCCGAAATATTTGTATGCGAGTTTTTCGATCCAATAATCATAGAGTATTGAAAGCTACACGGTTGAAATTTCAGTTCGATTGATTAGAAACTTATGTTTAATAGATGGTTTGTATGGGAGATGACTTAATCAGTTCGCCTCATCGAGCTGATCAAGACTATATATACTTTATGGTGTCCCTGTGTGTGAAGAGTATAAAAAACAAAAATAAAAATAAACACTGAACAACACTTTTTTTCTTTTTTTTTTTTTTGATTTATTACTATTCTGTCACTTTAAGTTTTTCTGTCTTCCACAGCAGTCAAATTTCTCCTGCGCAAATTTAAGAACTCAGAGGTTTTACAAAACAACAAATAAATTAATTTTTTTAAAAAAATGAATCCTGTCGAGGAGAAAAATAAAATGATCACGTGCCCCTTCGATAGCAACCACCGCTTCTTAAAACATCGAGAAACCATACATTTGCTGCGTTGCAGCAAAAATGATAAGAATGAGAAAATGAAGAGGTGCCCCTACGATAATTTGCATATGGTTCATGATGAAGAATTCGAGGTAAGTATACACATTTGTATAAGGGAAAGTGTTAAGGGTTTCAAATATCGGTGGCTTTTACATTGCACATAAACAAGTGGATAGTTATGTATGTTGCATGTAAAGGGACTGCAAGAATGATGGTTATTCATTGGAAAGTGAGAATGGGTTTGTGTCACCAATTTAGGCATTTCTTCATCACAAGTAAAGTAACATTTCCTGCTTTATCTATTATACTAATTGTATTTTTATGACTTCTACAGGCGCACGTTGACCAATGCCCAGCAGGTGCTAAACAGCGCAGCAAGATATTTGTCGAACCTGTATCTGCGCCAGTACCGCGTCATCAACTGGAAAGCACTGAGAATTGGGATGAAGAGCCTCCAGTGGAACCATATAACCCGCAGGAGTACTGCAAGAATAATATGATAATACGCACTATCCAGGGCGAAACGCGTTCTGTTCGTCGTAAGTTTCGCGAAAGCGAACGTGTGCGTTTGGATCAACTAAGAGCTAAAAGTAATCAATAAGTTTTTACTTTTAAAAGATACTCTACGCCACTGCATCTCACACATTGTGTCATTCTCATGTCACTTCTCACATTTACTGGAATTTACGTTGACGATTGAGCTGACAATCATTTCTTGTACGAGTATGCACTGAAACTGCTGTCTTTGCCAAACTACTTGTCTGGTATGGTATTTACGCAGGCTCTGCATCAGGACCCTTGAATGCAGAGATACAGAGTATCTTTTATATCGTAAACTATTGCTATTTACCTTTGCTATACAAACATATTCTCTACTGTAATCTAGTTGATAGAAATTAAAACTGAAAATGTTTGAAAAATAAATATTACAATTTAAAATTTGCTAATATCATCAACAACTGTTTTCGGAAAAAAAAAAGGAGAAGTTACCTAACAATTAGCAGAAAAAGAGGGAAACTAACAAAGAGATACCAACTTTCCTGGAAAAATTGTCCACCTTCTTCTTCTTCATTACTATTATCAATAATTCCACATTCTGCATCGTCAACATCCTCAACTTGGACTTCATAATCTACTTCTGTTTATTTATTACTTTCATCGTCGGTGTCTTCTTAGTTTCTTCGTCATCAGGGTCAGTTTTAATTTTCAATTCGTAGAAGTTGGTAGTCACTTGTATTGTATTGTATTGTATTGTATTGTATATACTTAACTCGTTTGTTTCATCGCTATTTGGCTGAAAATTTGTAGCCATTTAGGTCCAAGCAAGGCATCAACTATCACGTGGAAGCTTTCTTGCGTCTCGATGTCATCTATGTACATGTACAGTGCCAATGAAGGCATCTCTCGGGAATGTTTTTAAAGTGTTTCAGTGTTTAATAGGTGACCTAGTCTACGTGTACCAATATCAATTTAGAATACTAGTAACTTAGTGCTATGTAATGCCATGCAATGTGCCAGTGACAGTGAAGTGACATTCTATCCGACACAAATTTATTATTATTACTAGTTGACCCGGCAAACTTTGTTTTGCACTCGAAAAACTTTTGTGAATTTGCTAGTAACGTTGTCTCGCCCGAATATGAAACAATGTAAGATTTGTAGAATTATAGAGGACTTGGGCAATAAAAGACGATTTTGAATGTAAATATAATATATTCCTGTCCAAAATAACGCCGCTCTGTGCACAACATTTGAAGTGGAATCTTTAGGAATGTGTGCATATAAATTATTAGAACTGACCATGCGAAAAGCAACTAACACTCAAATCTATGCCTGGTACTGGAAGAGTCTGTCCTTGTGCTTTGTTAATTATCATTGCGTAACATAAGCTTACTGGAAACTGAACACATTTGAAATGAAATGGGAAATTATTGGTTATTAGAGGAATCCTAGGTATGAAAACGCTGTCTCCCTTGCCGCAACCTGTTAAAAATCTCTGTTTCAATAACGTTTGGTTATAAAGTCTTTACTTTTAATCTAATGTTATTTACAATTTAGGAGGACTTAAATTTCTTAAAATGATACTTCTATTTTTAATCTAATACTGTGTGATGGCAGAACGGGGGAAATCCGGGATTCTAAAAATTTTGTAGGATAATCGGTAGCATCTTCTTCTTCCATTACTTTATTAATAGAACCATATTTAGTGTTTTCCCCCGGGACACTCGTCAATATTTTATCATTAATTACTGTGGCCGATTGGGTCATTGCGTGGTGTCAGTATTGGGCTTTCGCATAGCCCAAATGAAATAAGGTCCTGCAGTGATGAAACTGTGTTACATAGATTTTCAGGTAAGACAAAGTTTCCTTCTTCTTGTGGATATGTTCCGTCACCAATTTTTAGTAAAAAGTCGGAAAAACTATGTGCATTTGAGTTGCCTCCTGTGTCTGCCTGCATATTTAATGTTAAGGCATGCTTTACTTTCATCAGCCCTCGTTCCTAGAGTTATTACTGGTAATGATTGTCCAAAATCACTACAGAACATCATTGTGACGCCACCCATGGGGTGATCGTCTTGTCTTATATCTCGCAATGTTCTGTCCACCGCTTCAACTGCTTTACGGTTTGCCATTATACACTCATCCCGTATTATTAAACAACAATCTCGTAAAACTTTTGCTTTGTCAGTGTTTTCAGAAATGCAGCAAACTGGACAACAAAACCTCCATTAATATATATAAATAATCTACAACCAATTGTCTAATGTACAGCGTTGATAGATACTTGTATAGAAATAGCCAAATGGCAACAAAAAAAAAAAAAAACAAAAACACGATATTCTCTGTAACTTGGGGTTGAGTTGAACCCACGCACTTATGTATTGCAAACCGATGCTTAACGCGTTGAGCCAACGATCGTGTTTGCAAAGTTCGGTTCTTGAAGCAACATACATAAATTTTATTTTTTGTTTATAATTGTATTTTGTCAATAATCGACTCAGGCAGACGTTGTGCTTGCGCGTTGCCTTCTATCTTTTGACGACGACAAACATTAACAGAAAGGGAGGAAATATCTTTATGGGTACTCAATTCTAGGATTTTCTTATATCTTTAATGTAGTGAGAAATAAACAAACAAAAAAAAAATCTTGACTGGAAGGATGATCGAACCTCTGACACGAAAGTCACATACCCATACCAAACCGACGCCTTAGCACAATCGGCCAACGACTACAAGTGTGTGAAGCGGATTTAGAAGCGACAAAATGTTATGAGGTTTTTTGCATGATTTATTGGCAAATTTGTTAGAAAAAAACATATTTTAAATTTTATAAATTTATAAATTATGAATTAAATAATATTTTGTGGTTCAAAGTCTATGCCTTGCGCCAAATAAACTTCTTGTGTTTCAGTAATTTGATTTTCAATTAAATGAGTGGCTTTTAATTGATACTTGCACAACACGGGAACTAACTGACAAAGTCTACAATTTTATTATTGTATATGTATAGATTGAGTTTACTTATTAGTTTGTTCAGTGCACAGATTCTTGAAATTGATTTGATCTTTACAAGGCTTTGATAGGCTCAACTTCAAATGACCATGAACATTACCAATGGAAGCGTCTAGTGCATTACCAAGTTCCCACCCAATCTGTTGAATACAAATACTTTGTTTTTCTCATATCAAGGAGGCACTCAACCAGAGACTTAGTAAACTTTTCCTTTTTCCCAAAAATTACAAATAGAAATTTCATTTTTAGGGTTCCGGACCCAAAGGGTATCAAAGTCAACCCCATTGCAGAGATTTCGTTGTCATATCTCATGAACCACAATATCTAGAAAGTTGAATTGAATTTTCTCAGAATATGTAGTTTTATCCGGGCATCAGTGACAAAAACTAAAAATAAAATATTTTCAAAAACTTAAAGGTGTCCCCATACAAGTAACGTTTTGGTTTGTATGGCAGCTATACGATCCAGTAATCCCAAGATTTTGTAATTAGGAGAGTTGATGGCTATACATATGAAACTTATACTGCCGAAATTTCAGTTTGATCGGATTGTTAGGAAGGGTACCTCCCATATAAACCCCCATTAAAATTCTGGTTCTTATTTGAAAGACTTTTTTATTTTTTGCTTTATCGAACTGAAATTTAGACACTATAAGTTTTTAATATAGGCGCAGGACATTTGATGGAATCAGTCAAATCAAACCACTAGGAGGAGTACCTCCCATGCATAACCCAATCTGTTACGGAACCCTCCGTGCACGAGTTTGACTCGCACTAGGCCCATTTTGTGGTTCTTTCTTTTCCATTAAAAAGCAAATAAAATCAAATCAAAACAAAACAAAATAAGAACACTCTGAATGTGAGAATCTTAAACGAAAGATAGAACCAATCTTTTCTTTTCAGCTGTACGAGTAAAAGTCTAAAGTGATGGGTGAAAGCAAACAAAGCAATTATTGTTCTATTAACGTTTGTCAATGTCAAACTGAAAATACGAAAATAATTTATTTACAAATTTACAAACCACAAAAAGCAAAGCAGAATGAAATGAACGCAAGAATTATTTCTCATTACAAAGCAGATAAATTCATTTAAGCAGCATAGCTTCTACATATTGAAAGTATAATATATTTTGTAAGAGATTCTTTTATCCTTGATGTCAACTTAATCGAAATTTAATTAGTTTACTTAAGAATTTGAATTGCCTTTGCAATTAAAGCCACCTGGTTTTCTTTAATTATTATTATTATTATTATTTTCACCCTCTTTTTCTTTATTTGGTATTTTTTATTTATTTTTTTTTTTGTTTTTGTTCTTTTTCTTTTTAAATTTATCTTTCCTTTTCTTTTAATTTATTTTACTTGCTTTTTTGCTTACATTTGATTTGGTTTCATTACATTTAGTTTAGTTTTATTTATTTATCATAAGCAATGTTGTGCAAAAGATTGTCAGCACAGTGAACACGTGTCTTCGTTGGTGATTGTCATTTGTTTATCTAATAAATTGGTAGCTTAAACATCCGAGGACTTTCACTTCACTTCAGTTCACTCTTCTATGCTTTCCCTCTAACCATCTAAGTATCTAAGTATATTACTTTCTCAGTCATTATTATCCTGTTTAACAAAGCAGCTGACAATATATTTTTTTTTTGTCGTAACATTTTAGAAACTTTTCTAATCTTCAACAAGCAACAAGAAATGCACAAAACAATATAAACAAGTTGTTTTTGTTATTCTATTACTTCTCCTCTGTGTTCTTTATTCTAATTTAAAAAGTATCTTTTCACCATGTTGGGTATATTAAGTTTGCGCTAATAATTACATCCATAAGATGTTCTTGCAGACAAAACCAATTACTTAGCCATATGATCCATTTTATCTATACACAAACTTCAAATCTAATATAGTTTAAAGTTGGAGAATTGAAAACATTTTCCAAATATTTTATTTACAATATATTTTGTAAAATCGATTCACTTTTCAATGCAAAAAGAAGGAAAGAAATCAGAAATGGAGAATTATATATATTTTTTCTTCTTTCTTTAAATATAAAAATACGAGGAATATAAATGCAACCTTTGAGAGACTTTCATAAGTCAACAATAAATAAAATTTTAAATTTATTAAATCGTCAACAATCTCAGTCTTTGTTTTCAAGGAGACTTTCTCTCACATGTTTCTATTCGATTTATTCATTAGAATTTCCACAGTTTTTGCTGTTTTGATTTTCAATATGAAAAGAAAACTTAGATGTGATAAGAATGTACCTAGATAATTTTCCAACAAAATTCTTGTTAATATTTTACATTTCACATGTTAAAGGTAGAGTATTCCTTAGTCGGATCTGCATAATATGTTTGTGAGTTTGGATTCCATTTTTTTGTGTATTTAAAAAGTGTCATTAGGCTTAGACTTTAATTAAATTTCGATTAGTTTCGATTGGATAAATTGCTGGTTGTGGAGTGGCTTTCTCCTCCTATCTAGCTCATCCATCCATTCATTTCATCATCCATTCATGCATCCATATTCATCCATCTTGGACTACTTTAGCTTTCTACACCTAACATATTATGTGGTTCATACCACCTCCCTTCTACCTTTACGAGTATATTCCATTCCATTCTATTTCATTCTCTTGTCTTCTCTTCCATTACAAGACTACATTTACTCACTTTCATTTTGTTTTGTTGTGGCTTTTTTTCTCCATTTTTTTTCTTCTTTTTTTGAGCAACCTGCCACCTGTCAAATTACTAAAACAGATTTCATTTCTTTAATGTTACTTCTACTTTAAGTTTAAGCTTCACTTCACCCAACCCCAAAACGTTGTCATTTTATCATTTTATCGGTGTCTCATTCAACATCCAACATCCGCCATCGACATCATTGATAATGGCGACCGTGGCCATGTTTAAATTATTGGTATTCATTAGCCACCACTGAAGACAAGATAAACAAAAAAAAAAAAAAAAAAGCACAACAAACATACATGGGGGGAGTTACAGCATCAGCAACAGAATGAGCATCATGAATTTAAGAGGAAAAGGAAAACATGCTTACTTAAATATCATTAAAATGATGTTCGAAAAGAAAAACTTTTTTTGTTTTGTTTTAAGTGTCATCTTAGACCCATTTTAGTTGCCTCGACCCGTGTGTTAAAAACCATGTCATCCTTATTGGTACAGTACAGTAGTCACTTTCAATTCACTTGTGTTCTGTTCTGTTCTGTTCAGTATAATTCAGTTTAAATCATTCAATTGGCAATCTAATTAAATACGTGAACGTGATGTTAACGTGCTTCAATCTTTTGTTGTTTTTTTTTTTTTATATTTTATTGTAAGTATATTTTTTTGTAAAATTTTTATCAACTTTGTCCTTTTTACCAATTTAGTTTTATTGCCATCATCATCTTCTTTCTACTTGCTGCTACAGCTGCTACTTGTCGCATTCTTATTGCGTATTTTATTTTAATTTATTGAATTAATATTCTCCTCTTTGTGTTGCTTTTGTTTGGTAATCTTCTGAAAATCAAATAGAATCGAATTCACATTTACGAGAACAACAAAACGATCATAATGAATGAGATCTTTATAATAAATTCTCAATTCTCCATACTTGTACAATATAAATGAATTCAATACAATGAGAATGCAAATGACGGCATGAGGGCATGCGAACTTTTCTGACACTTTTCCCTTCTTTTCTTCATTCTTTCCCTAAAAATAACGTAAAGTTGTTAAGTTTACTTTTATAGCTTTTCCGTATGTTTGCTTCTTGTTCGTTCTTTTGCATACATAAAACATACATAAGTCTGTATGTATGTATGTATGTATGTAGGATACTATTTTGTTGGCCTCTCTTGTGGTTTTATTAATAAAGTTTTATTAATCAAGTACAAGTGTCAAATTTATTTTGCAACAACTAGTAAAGGATATATGCTCTATCATGATTGTTTATCTACCTCATACACACACATTAGAACACTCTTTGTATCCATGTTTGTGTATTTTATTTAGTTTAATACATAAGTAGATACAGTATCTTTGTCATTGTGTTTGTGCTTAATTTACTGCCAACGGAGCAACTGGCAAAACTGTGTTTGTTTGTTTGTTTCTTTGTTTGAATATTTCATTTTCTTGTTGTACAAGAATTTAATAAAAAGAGATACCAAGAAGAATAGCAAGAAGAAGAGTGAATGTCCTTGACCATTGTATATGTGTGCGTGCAAATGTGTTGCGGCAACTTATCAAATATTTATATGCGTATTAAAACATTTTCATTGTTCTTGGTCATCTCTAATTAAACGAAACAAAGATACACCAAAAAAAAAAAAAAAAACACACAAACACACACATACAGATACACATAGATTGTTGTTTGATATAGTTAAGAACTAGAACATGAAGATTGAGATTGTGATTGTGATTGAGATTGCTCGTTTGTGTTAGAAGAATGCAAAGAAACGAAACGAAACGAAATGAAACGAAGCGAAACAAAACGCTTCAAGGTGCAAAAATGTACATTTAATTAAATTGGTTACTCATACGCTCCATTTGCCATGCTTACAAAACAATGCAATAAAAAGAAATCAAAAAAAGAAAATACTATCAAAAAAAAAAAGAAACAAAAAAAAAAATACCCAGCAGAAATGAACAACAAGAACAAAAAAGAAAAGAAAAACAATAAAAGGAAAGAAGAAAAGAAAGAAAGAAAAATATCTTAATTATTACAAGCAGGCAGTCAATTTTTGTAACCCAACACTCTCATTTACACGCCACTTAAACAATAACAAAGACAAAGGAAATAACAGTAAAAAGAAAAATTAATACATAAGAAATTAGAAAACAAAATAAATAAATGGAAACAAGGAAAATAATTGAAAATAATTGATAAATTATTAACAAATATATTATCACACGAATTGAAACTGAGATTGTCCAATAAATATTGATGATGATTATGATGATGATGATGATGATGTGGATAAGGTCATAAAGAAGGAAGCAGCAAACTAATCATACATAATTACACTAACAAAAGAACAAGCAAAGAAAGAAAGGAATTGAAGAAAATCTAAAACGACAAATTGTTAGAAAAGCACATAAAATATTTTGTTGCCTACTTTTGTGCGTTGCTTTGATAATCAAAATGAGTATTAAAGGAAACTTGACAAAGAAAGGGTCTGAAAGAGAGAAACAAATAAATTATACTATATTTCTTAAAGTAAACTATGTGGTGAGTGTCGCACATCTGTTGTGTATTGTGTGTTGGTTGGTTCAAGTTAATGAGCTTGTTCACGCATACTTAACCACAAGACACATTTTAGGCTCTTAAAGTGAATGTCTATGTTTTCTATCGAATATCTACACGTGTATGCAAGTGCGTGCGATACAATAGAATGTTGTGGCTACCGCGATTAAGTTTTAGCAGAAATCATTTATTCATTCACCCAACCAGTCAATCAATCACTTATTCATTTATTGAATTACTCGTGTTCTTTTGCTTGCAATATATTTTGGGAGTACAAATACAAAGTAAGTTGTTGTTGGTGGTCATTTGGCAACACCATAAGCATGATTTTCTTTGTTGTTCATTGTTTGTTCATAAGCATCATTTACGGGAACATTTGATTTACTTCTTTAGTTTTAAGAAAAGTGCAGCTGATATGTGAAACACATGGGGATTATACTCCCTCAATAAGCATTGTAAAAATGTCCTTTTTGATAACAGCGCTAAAGACCGCGAAGGGAGGTCAGTTAAATTTAAGGAAGCTAAGTTGAATGTGTTATAGGACCAATATAGGTATATGGCAAACCCAAGAGGAACTCGCTGAATTGCTGAGAGTGATTCAATAAGCGATTTCAAATTTATCACGATCAGCTAAGCTAACCTGGAACCAACAAAAATGAATCCAATTGAACCGAGCATCGAACGCTCCTAATATGTCAAAAGTAATCTTTCAAGACGACATTGCTCGGCCACATGTTGCAGAAGTTGTCAAGGAGACTTTGCAGGCGATTCAATGGGTTGTTGCTTCGTATTCACCAGACTTTTCTTCTTCCGATCAATGTTAAATCACTCAAGAAATCAAATCAAATATACAGACAGAGAGAGATATATAGATATGTTTATCTAACTCCCTACAATTTTAATTGTTTAGGCAAAAGAAGCCTTAAAAATGATCAAATGATTTTTTGTGTTGACTTTTCCATACATTGTTCTTGTATAATGAAGTCACTTATAATTGATTTATGGACTAAACATATTCTGGACACACTTGAATAGATCCTATGAATCTGATTAGTTAACAGAAAGTGAGTTGTTACCTGGAACACATGCTGATTATTTCAATAATTTTATAAATTTGAAGATTCTTTAAAATGCTTTAAGAATTTCTATTATATAAATTAATTATTCAATGACAACAGTATTTATTTAATCATTAAAATATCAAAAATTGAGTTACTCGTATGTTCAATTTGGAATGAAGGAAATTAAAGTTTCCCAAAATGAAATGCATGAATTGATCCATAAAATGATTAATCAAAAATGCATTTGTCTTCTATTGTATATAGGTAAGTGCAGAATATCAAGGCATCAATATTGAAGAGGATGATGCTTGTGTTTTTTTTTTTTTTTTTAATAAAAACCTCCTTTGACAAGCAATCACACAATCTGAATGAATGGTTAATTCAAATTTTATGCTTATATTTATTTTTTATTTTCTGTTCTTCTATTTCTTCGCTCAACTCATTTCAATTAAGAATTCTTGCTTAAAGCAAAATACAAAACAAAAAAATCTTCAATTGACTTCATTTCATTGTTGTCATCATCGTCGTCGTCATTTGAGCCTCAAGAAGAAGGATGATGTTTTCTTATTTCTACTTTGTTTCTATTGTTTGTTTTTATTTATTTTTTCTTGTTGCTCTGACAAAGATTGTGATTTTAAGTAATAAAAAAGCATTTCTAAATTCAGTTCTACTTTAAATTAAATACCTTTTGTTTTATTATTCGGAAACTAAACTAAACCAAACTGATCTTGCAAATATTAAGTTGCATCAGATTCTTGAACTACTAAGGAAAATGGAAGATTTACACAATTTGACCATATAACAACACATCGTTGCTTGCCTAAATTTCTTTACTTGTGTAGATAAATCTCTATAATATAAGAAAAATAAACTTACAAGGGGATCAAATCAGCAAAATACATTGGAGCAAATAGATAGAATGAAAATGATAAAATTATGGGTTGCTCAATCACAATCACTCCGCCTTTCGTATCACCACAAACATCATGGTAAAGTGACTATTTCTATTCGAACGCTATGCGAAATGTATAAAGAAATATGAAGGACTTAAGAATAGTGAAAATCTAAAAAGAAAAGAAATAGATTTTTATTATGTATTAAAAATGCATTGCTCTTCGTTTTATTTTACTTCTATTTTACTTTATTTTCTCATACATTTCTAATCTTCCTTCTACTATTCTATTCTTCAATTTTTATAGTCGATTATTTCTTATTATCGTCGTTGTTATAGTTATTGTTGTTGTTGTTGTTGTTGTTGTTCTTTTCTTCTTCTCTAATAAAAAATCATTCGTTGGCCTCATAACCGCATAATTAGCACAAAAGCCAATCAAATACAAAAACAAAAGAACCAACTTGAGTTCATTTTACATTTTCTCGAGTTCATTTTACATTTTCTCTTTGTTTCCTTCTGTTTATCATTTTGGTTCTATTCTATTCTGTTAATTTCTCTCATTTTTCTAGAACTTTTCTTCTCTTCGCATCTCCTAATAACAACTTGAATTTTAATGGGGGCTTGTAGTGATCCAATCAAACTGAACACTAAAAATTTCTAATCCACTTCCACCAACCAATCAAATTTCAAGGTCGTAGAGTTACTGGATCGTATAGCTGCTATGCAAACCAAAATGTTTCCGTTGCTTCCCGGTGGAGGAAAATGATTTAATAATTGAAATACAATATTTATTGAAATTAATTTAATTTAAATCGAATGACAAAACAAAAGAAAATAAAACACAACAAAATAATAAACATTTTAAACCAGTTTGATTCTTATTGCATATTAAAATTCATAATGCAAAGTCATTTTTAATTATTAACCAGGATTTTATTGTGTAATGAACTCGATCCTGAGGCAATTTCATAATCAATATACATATTCAACAGAAATTACAACAATTTCGAATTTTTTTATTATAGTAAAAGATGGGTGACATAGTGAAAATGATAAGCTAGAAATCAAAACAATAAACTGGAGAGAGAGAGAGAGAGAGAGAGAGAGAGAGAGAGAACAAATTATCTGTCCATTTCAATCGCAATGAATATTGATGATGATGATGATGTCTCATTTCAAATCGATGGTCAAATCAAGGAGACCCAGAGTAAAATTGACAGTTTCAAGAAGGCATCTGAGGCAAGAATTGTCGATTAGTAACAGGTAGGTAATCGATCGTTTTGATGTCACTTTTGTCATACGAACAAATGACCATGGAAGACTAGCGAGAATCATTCCCCCAACTGGATTTGAGTTCTTTTAATAGCCCATCGATGTACCCACACATTTTGAATGCTTTTTGGAATTTCTATCAAAGAAAAACATATAAAAATTCCATTTTCCACTACATTTTATTTTACAATATTTATTAATTTATAGATTTTATTGGACGAAATACAATAAAAAAAACATAATCACAATCTTTGATTTTATAATAATATTTTATTTGGTTTTGATTTTGAATTATTCATTTATTTATTAATATTTGTTATTAAGATTGAGTTGAGTGGACTTCTTTGAAATGGAAAGAAGAACAAAACAAGAAGGAGATAAAAGAAATTTAAATTGTAAAGTAGATTTAATCTAATTTTCATTGATATTTCCTTAGCTAAAGTAGTCGGGATAACTTGTTTGAAAGAATATTTGAATCTACAATACAAAAAAAAAAAAAAGTTTAAAATCAGGAATCAGGAATTCGCATCTTAACTATTGTTTGTCAAGCAAAGATGTATTATTTTCTGACGAATTCAATTTGATATTGATTGTCGCTTTCATTTCATACGCACTTATTATGTTGTTGGTAAAGGTCATGATCAATTGAGAATTGAATTGAGATTCCATGCACATTCAAGACAATTTTTATTATATTCTATTATTAAATAATTACATAATTTACATAAAATTGCAATAGTTTAAATTAAATTAAAATTAAAAACAAAAAAAGCAAACTATATTTAAAAAAAAAAAAAAAAATTGCCTGATCCTCCTCGACGGGGAATCGAACCCCGGTCACCCGTACGACAGACGGGCATACTGACCAACTATACTATCGAGGAATATGATCACAAATATTCCAATTTGCGATCTTAAGTTGCACATAACTTATAACTGATCATGTCTGAAGTTTGATTTGTACAAACTTTGAAAGGTTATTTTTAGAAAATCACTTCAGTGTTGGTGCAAATTTTGTTGTTTATGTTTTATCAGCAAAATTGCTAATATTGCAAAAATTTTGTGACTAGTAAACAATATTCGTTGTGGATCTCTTACAGTTTTTTTTTTTTGTTCTTATTATTTGTTTTCTTTTCTTTTTTTATTTCTACAACTTGTAAAACTAACAGCATGACAATTGTTATTATAACAGTGGAACCTCGCATTACGCGAAATAATTTAAAAACAAAGACTTGCTTAACGAGTGTTTAGGCGGAGAATAGCATTTTTTAACAATAATACAGATGGCAGCTTGTTCCAAGTTGACTTGCAGACAACTTCATTGTTTAATTTGTTTGTTTGTTTATTAAAATTGATTTTAACATATGACCAGCAAAAGTCACTCTAAAAGTGGTTTTGGAAAGATCATTTTCATATCGCGGCCTGTCTCAAGAGTAAAGAAAGGCACGCAAAGGCGTATCCATGATAACCATTACATCTTTCTACAAGAAGTATTGACCAGAGGGCTCTGGCGAATGTGTTGCATTATACATTAGATCAAGAAAATGTAAAAGAAACTTTGCCCAATGAGGGCAGATAGCAGAAGAACAACAATCTTCAGACGCAACACACTACATCATCCAAATAAGGTTCAGTACACACATTTTGAAGCGTTATCAGAAGCAACCAACTCTAGGTGGCCTTTTCTCTTTATTGGTTTCTTTTTTTCCAGATTGCGTCAGGCCATCAGCAGCCGGATAATTTTAAAGGGCACCCATAAAGTGGTGAGGCATGTTGAAATAGCCAAGGCTAGTGGATAAAGAAAGTTACCTGCCACATCAAGTTGTCAATTGTGATGAAAAGGGGCTTTCTTTTTTTTGGAAAAATATGACCTAGGATACAGCAGAATAGAAAGTAGCCACAAGCTTCTCAAGGACCATCTTATATTACAGTTTTGTTTCAATGCACGTGGCGATTCTAGATTTTCTCAATTCATGCTAGAACAACCGATCGAGAAGAATGAAGTTCCTTAAAAATATATGTACTATATACAATATATAAAGTTTTCATTTGTCGAAAAGTTGAAAATAAAATCTTTTTGTGAGTCTTTTTTCAAATGACTCACTATGTGTGTGTGTGTGTAACAAAACCTCAAGAACTGAGGGATTAGTTGGCATACATACAAAACGGACAGACGGACATGTATAAATTAACACGTGTGATTGAGATGATTAAGATTATCTATACTTTATCTGCATCTGTGTGTTACAAACTTTACGACAAACTTATAATACTTTTCACTACCTGAAGAGTATAAAAATATGACAACCATCGCACAGTGGAAAACACGACCGTTCTGGTGGCACCATATTTGATTTCCATATTTGATATTTTCGTAACTGGTCAATTTTTTAATTTTTCAACGAATTTTATGGTTTTATTAAATATTATTTTATTCTCATATTCTCATATTCGTCCAGCTGTGAGCTTTGAAGGTCACCACATGGTTGGTTTAGTAAGTTTATCAAATATTTTTCAGCTTTTTTCGCAGTCCGAAGTCAATTAACACGAATATTTTTATATATATGACTTTATAATTGGTTTAGTATTTTAATTGAAACTATTAGGAATGTATTATATAAATAAATAAACCTAAGTGTCGTACGACATTTACTAGTAAATCTAAAAACTATGGAGGACTTGGTGCATTCTCTATTAGTTTCGTCGGATCCTTATGAGGTGATGTTTTCTTATGAAAAGAAATTCAATTTGGATGGATCTGATGAATTTTGAAGCTAGTGGAGGGATTTAAGGAAGGAGCCCTTCTTTCTTGTTTGTTTTTATTTTGCATTAAAATTTGTATATGAAATCTTGACTTTTTTTCTTCTAATGTTTATTATAAATAAAGTTTCGTAAATCATTAATACGTGTTACTTTATGTGCAGCCCGCCAAAAAATTTGAACATTTAAATTGTCCGTTGATTAAAAAGGTTGCTAAGTTTGTATAGTATTAATTTTACTAATAATGGACATGCCAACTTAACATGCCAACTTAACAACCCAACCATTTATTTCATCACAGGAGTCCGGCAATCTCTTTGCTTTGTGACAGTTGATTTTTTCTTTAAATCTAACTCGACGTTCACATTAACAAAAAAAAAAAAAGAAAAATATTTGAGCAAAAGTCGTGTAGAATTTGGAATTATATAAAAAAAAAAGATTTATATAAAATAACGCGAAACAAGAAAAAGATTGCAATGGCGTCCGCTGATAGCTTTGATTTGTCTAGTGACGATGTGATATTTGAGGTTACAAATCAGAATATCGATGAGATGATACCGAAAGTCGAAGAGAAAGTGCGAAAGGCATTGGACCTTCTTGTTGATCCCTTGGTAACGCCAGACGATTCTATAAAAATCAGAGAATTTTTCGATTTAGCCGTTAAAACTTTACGTTCGTTGTATTTGAAGAAAAAGGAGGAAGGATCTCCCGCCAATTTGGTAATTTTTTCCCATTTCTTGTTGCTTGCTGTTTTTCCAAATAATTGTAAATTTTTATTAATTTTATTGCAGCCTCATCCGAATGCAGCACCACATGCACATTGACTCCGTCACGAATGTAGCCAATACTAAAGACAACGAAGGAAAAAAAAATTAAACAACCATTCCTTTTTTTGTCATTTGAATGTAATTTTTTTTTTTTGTTAAGTACCCGGAAATAGGGGAAAGAAATTATAAGATTTGTCAAGACAGAAATGTATTAAAATAAAAATAAATTTTAATTTTTTCATTTTATATAAGCATTTTATAGTCATGTCAAAATTTGACGCTGCGTTGCGACCAACGCAACCTACTATGCCCTTGAAAATTTAGTTAGCCACAATATTATCATATTTTGTTTCACAACAATGAATTAGGTTATTTCAAAATAAATTAAAGTTAATTAAACTGTCTCAAAATTTTTCATGGCAATTGCAGTTGGATCTAATGAAAGAAAGCCTATGCTGTTCATATTTCAATGCTCATTATCCATCATCATCATCACTTTAATCCTTAAGTGTAACAATGGAAGTTATATTTACTCAGAATTCAATCTTATCCATGCTTAATATTGTCATTCATTGTCCCGTGTTTTCGAATTATTTATTTTGTTTGATTATACAGACTATTGCAACTCGATTTGTTTAGAAATATACAAGTACAAGTCGAAGTTCGAATTGTGGACTCTATTATGTTGGTAAACTGGCCAATAATATTCTGTCATGCATAGTTCTCAGATCGTTCTACATGTTTTTCACTGAATCTTTCATCTGATTATGATCTGATTGGACTCTTCCCTTAGCAAGTCACTGCACAGCTGCCGTAGCTTTGATTATAATTACAGATAGGAATCTTTAAGTCAGAGTTCACGCTTGAGTCAAGAATCTGAACATTTTGAAATGACGCTCTAAATGATAAATTGCCGATGCTTGCTTCATATGAGTGTTTGTTTAGTTTGCAAAGCATTTCAGCTTTTAGTTATCCCCATAAATAAATGTAAAATTTTATTTATTTGTGAAGGATTTTAAGAGCTCATTGCAAGCAAAACCCTAATACTTTGATTGTTTTTCTTGTTTCATAAATTTGTTCATAAGCACATGAATCAATCTTTATTTTTGCTGATTTTATTGTTTATTGCCCAAGTAGGATTTGTTTGAATTTGCTACAAATTGCAATTTTACTCATGTTTTGTTTCTATCAACCTCATCACTTTACCTTCATTTTTTCTTTTCTTGTTTGTTATGTTGAATTTTATTGTGTTGTGTTGTTGCTCTTTGAGTTGAGAAAGCGATCAAAAAAATAAAACAAAAGCAAAAAAACGAGAAAACTTTTTTCAGAATGCAGGCAGCCTCTTTGATGAAATAGATTCAATTTGAATGTTATGTTTTGATGGCCAGTTTGCTGTTGTTGTTGAATCGCTATAGGTTAACTTAATTGCCTAACCAGAGTCCCCTTTCCCAACTATTGGCCGTCCCTCTTTCCACTCCATAAATGTTTATAAAACAAAAACGGAATAACATGAGTAGGCCAGGTGACTAGTTGCCGTAGTGACCAACTTTTCTTCTTTAAAGCAACTAAAGTGATGCTGATGCTGATGATGATGATGATGATGATGATGATGCCTCAACACCCACCCAAGTCTGTCACATATAAAATACTAAAGCATCATATGCACACACAAAGAGACACTTGCATATACATAAATGCACACAACAACAATATATGTATGTACATACATATGCATACAGTTTTGCGTATGTAAATGAACATAACTTGACCAAGATACGTTGACAGGGTGACACACATTTTGAGCTAAATGCGGAAGAAGCAGCCACAGCAACAGCAACGGCAACGGCAACAGTAGCGAACAACAACAACAACAATAATAAAATGAAAACAAATACAAAAATAATAACAGTAACAACAGTAACCAGCAGAAGAAGATGATGATGTAGAATGGAAAGGAGAAGGAGAAGGGGCAGGAGAATCAGAACAGCAGTACCAACAAGAACAGTAAGAAATCTACCTACTAAACGATGACAACCAGCATTCAATCATCGCATCACATCACATCACATCGCATCGCATTGTATTGCAATTGTAACGCATCAAAACTGTTCGTTCGGCTCACTTATGCGCGTTTAACAGTAACACACACCATCACACATCACACATTACTTCGTGTTCGTTTCAGCTACTCTTTCCATCACTTCGTTTTCCTTCGGTTGCATTCATCAATTAGTCTTTCCTCCTGTTCTTTGATTCTGTCAACAGTCAACAGTCAACAGTAAAAGAGAAAACTGTCCACATGTTCATCATTTTCATGTTAAGTTTATTTATGTTAAGCATTTTTGTTCTTCCATTGCTACAAAGTTTCTTTCTACTTATTCTACTTTTATTCTGTTAACACTTTGATGGATTAATCTGTACTAGATATCATGATCGCAAAACTGTTCTCATAGTGTTTAGGCCGAAAATCTGCAAAAGTACAAATAGTGTGGGAAAGTTAGGAATGGAAAATATATTTAACCAAATCTTAATTTAAATAAATGAAAATGTGTTAATGTGTGTGTTGAATTGATTAAATGACTTGTTTTGTTTTTTTTAAGGTTTGATGATAATTTTCTTTCATTTCGTGTGCCTCGCCAAGTTTAAATACTCATCTTCTTGTCATAAAATCTACTTGGGTTGTTTTGTTTTATTTTATTAAATGAAATGTTGTTCCATTCTTCACTTAAATCATTTTTGCTTTATTTTTGATTTTCCCCTAAAATTTTCATGTTGGTTATATATAGATTTTATAAATATTTTATTGGCCTTAGATTTAGGAAATGCTGTGTTTGGTTACCAAAAGTTGATGGGAGCTTGAAGTTCAATATAACAATCATTCTATAGCAATTCAATTCCTTTGCTCCATTCTTCATTTCAGACCTTTTTCAATTTGTCCTTGCTTATTACTTGTTCTATGCTTGACTTTTCGGTGAAGATGTTCACATTATTACTTGATTATGCTTACTAGATCTGGGGACTATTGCGAAAAGTAATCAAGTCAATTGTATTTAGTTGATAATGAGTTCAAGAATTTTTTCTTCAAATATTCTATTCTATTCTATGCTATTCTATTATGTGCAAAACAAATGAGAAATCAACGCGAGAAACTGCTTTATCGCACACACTATGTAAACTAACAGAAGATGTCTCTGTTAACAACTAACTGCCTCTGCCTCACCCAACTCACTAACTGTTAAGGTAAGGTTCGTTTGCGAACTGAAGTTTTCCTTCGTTTGTTTATTCTTCGTTCATCGTTCGTTCGTTCGTTCATAGGTTTATCAGACGCTTCTTGTGACTGCCATATAAATGTTGTCTACCGTGTCGCGTGCAAAACAGTCTGTATGCGTATCTCGTCGTTCGTTGTTGACGTGCCTCTTAGTTCTCTCGGTACTGATGTCTCCGTGTGTCGGTTCCGTGGTCGAAACACGGATACCATAATTAAATAAATAAAAACACGGCATTCGAATTCCGATCGGTACTGTGCTATTTTCGAAATCAAATCGCATCGCATCGAAACTAAAATAAAAATTAAACTCAAACAGAAATTCAAAAAATTTGATCACTTTTTGTTAATGTTTATTTGAATATAAAAATAAATAATAAACTTATTAAGTGTGTGTAAGCAATAAAATTAGTAAAAAAAATAATTATTAAAATGAAAAAAAAAAAAAATTTATTAAAAAATAAATAGAATAAGAAGCAAAGAAAATTTGTATTGTAAGTTTTTTCAATATTATAATTTTTTTTTTTTTTTTTTGTGTGCATGAAAAATAAATTTATCTTTTCAAATATTTTCTAACCTTAACAAATGAAATAACATAATAAATAGAGATTAAAGAAAAACCTTGACTTATGTTGTAAGAAGCAGCCACACAAGTGCAACAACAATCAATATCATCATAATGATGATCATAATGATAATGATGATGATGATGATGATAATATTTTTGCAATATTGCAATTTCAAAACCAGCAGATTTAATTATCACCACACCAACATAAGTGACCATCGACCAAAAGAAGCCCCTCAAAAGTCAAAAGTGTTACAAAAATACTAACAATAACAACAACAACAACAACAACAATAACAACAATAAGAATAAGGATAAGAATAATTTGAATAGTTTGGCAAGTAAAAAAGAAAAGTGTAGCATAAGTTGAGGCACTTAAACTTAAAAGCAAAGAATTTTTGAATTTTGAAAGTGTTCAAGTTTTAACTTTAAAAATTGCGTGCGTGCCTGCGATATTTTTGTATCTAAAAAAAATTTGCAACACCTGCACACACAAACACACAAATCCCGCACACATACTATTAGTATTTGAGCAAGTGAAAAATCTTTAAAAAAGAAAATATCTGAAATTTCCCGCAAAATATTTATGGTATCTTTTTTTTTTTTTTTGTATATTTGTTTTCACTAAGTGACTAACACCATTAAATTTATTGGTAACAGCATGTGCGTGTATCTATGTGTTGATATCAGAGTGTGTGTGTTTTTGTTTGCGTTTGATTTGATTTGATTTTTTTTTTTTTTTTTGTATTTCGTTTTATTGTCAGTTGTTGGCAAAATAAGAAAAATTACATGAAAAGTGCTTGGCAGGCATCGCCAAGAAAAAAAAAAGCTTAGGCCTTGTGACGGACGAATCCATGTCCTTAATCCTCCTCCTCAGTCCTTTCAGTTGAGAATCCTAAGTTATTTAATGTTTCGTTTTGCCTTACATTCTCCTTTCTCCTTCATCCTTCTTTAATTCTTCTCCTTAAATGTTTAATGTGCAGTGAAGTGAGGCGACATCGCTAAGTGAGTAAATAAATTGTTAGCAAAAAAGGAAAAGGAATCAAATGAAATGAAAAAAGAAAAAGGGCAATTACTTTAATCAACATAACAAATAAAAAAAAAATAATAATAATAATAAGTGAAGAAAATAAACAAAACCAAAATAAACAAACCCACACAAAAAGGAAAGAAATCGCCAACAATAAAATCAAAATCAAATAGAAGAAAAAGGGAATAAAATCAACAAACAAACAAACAAACAAACAAAAAATCATAATAAGAATAAGAAAAGGTGAGTTTAATAAAATCATTAAATAAAAATGTTATTTTCTTTTTCATTATTAAATTATTAGCTTTCCCTTTGCTTGCTTAGAATAAATGTAAAAATGTAAATTTATAACAACTAAGAATTGGGGAAATAAGAATAAGTGAACTTAAAGAAATATGTGTTTTCATCCTTTATAGACAAGATTACATACTCGTAAATATATAATTTATTGACATTTATTGCAATTAAGTGAAGTCTTTCATTTAAAAAAAAAATAATTTGGATTTAAAGATAACAAATTCTATCGAAAGATATGAAGGATTTATAAATAGAGAAAAGTCAAAAATCAGTGATTTTTTAAGAATTTTTCTTTTATAAAAATAAAAAATTGTATTTTAATATTTTTGATTTGTGAAAATATTATAATTAGGTTGAAAGTTGATAAAGCTGATTTCCGGGATCATCTCTAATCTAAAAGGCATCTTACATTGAGCACGATATTATTTTGATTCCATTCCGCTGTCAACTCACTCTTAGATAACCGTGCAACTCTTAACCCAAACTTTTATCTGCTATCCTTTAGATCAAGGTTTTCTCTATTCTCTTTACAGTAACAATTTCTTAAAAATCATAAGACACATCACATATCTTTGGCTTTTGGATCAACAAAAATGGAAATAATCTTGCAATTGAATGAAAGAATAAGAATATTTATATATATTTAAATTTATAAAATATACTTACATACAAAAACTTGTATGTATTAAAATTTGAAGCTGAATAATTCAGCTGCTTTTGAGAAATCTTGCTCACCAGCACAAAAACATTATTTTGAGGTTCATTTTTCAATTCTAATTGAAAAGACACGAAATTGTGTGAAATCTTTATTTATTTTTATTAAAAATTAAAGCAAATTGCTTCTGGTTAATAATGAAAAAAGAATGTTGTTCAACTGATTTCCTTTGCTAGTTCTGCATGTTGCTACATTATTATTACAAATGTACACGGATATTCGTCAATTTGACATGAAATTTTCTTTCATAAGTTTCTACTATAAATTCTACAAGAAACAAAAAAAAGATAAAATCATTAGAACTTTAGTTAAATGGTCTAAATTTATCATATAATGAAGACAATTTTGTTATTGCAAAACAATTCAATGACCAAGATTTGATAAAATTATTGGCGTTATTTGAAAGAGATTCAAATAAAATGGGAAAATATCAATCACAATCAATTCCTTTAAAAATTATTCAGTAGAAAATATTAAACTAAAACTTCCATTGCCTTCATACTTGTATTGAGTTACAAAATCAAGATTAAAGCAATTTTTAAGTTCAATAGAAATTTTCAAAGGAAATCTACTGACAAACATAAGCAGATAGATAAACAGACAGAAAGATAAATGGATAAACAAAATGACAAATAGATAGATAGGCAGATAAATTGACAAAAAGATAGACAGACAAACAGATATCGATACAAAGATATGCAAATTGATGGAGAACAACACCACTATGAAATGATTTTAATTTAAAAATGAGGAAAGATACTTTAAAATGAGCATTAAATATATTTTTTTATTAACTGAACTGAACTGAAATGACAAAATTTTAAAGAAGATTTAGTTTTGGTATTCAAAAGACCATTGTTTATACTATTGTAATATTGTTAACGTAACCAAATAGAAATTAATCATAACAATTTAAAAAGAAATAGTATCTATGGTAAACAATTAGAGTTCACTGACATGGAAAATTGCAATGTACAGAGAAATGTGTTATTGAAAAATTGACCCAAAACTTAATAAGAGAATAGAATTTTATTTATTTATTTAATGCCAAAAAAAATGTACAATTGATTTCAAATTGAAAGTTAAATGTTTATTCTACAATATATAAATCAATTAGGCTGTGTATTTAGCTTTCAATTGTAATATTATTAGATACTCTTTTGTGTTTCTGTTTGTAATACAATATAAATTTATTATTATATATTAATGTTCTTGTTCCTCCTCGACCTCCTCGACCTTCTCACCATCCACCTCTTCTTCTTCTTCTCCTCATCAGCCTAACCACCATCATCAAATTCATACACGCCTCGTTGCATCCGAATACGAACCATTCTCCGCATCAAGTTCTTCAACAAAATCGACCATGGGACCAATTGCGTAGAAAGTGTTTTGTACACATTGAATTTGTCCACTTGCTTGTCCAGCGTTCAGATGTTGTAAAATTGTATTCATCGCCTGCTGTTTGCTCGCCGCAGACATTGGACTTGGTCTTAGATGCTCCAATATAGTCTGCGGCGTGGCAGGCGCCATCAATGTCTCAAGCACATGGTAGACTTCATCATATGTTATTAGCGATTGCTCGGGCATGATGAATATTTTTCAAAAAAAATATTTTAGAAAATTTAGGATGCTCGTATAAATTTTTATACAATATTGTATTGAGAGGTAAGACGTTGCTGTTTGTTTTTACGTTTGACTATGACAAACAATACGGGCTACTTAGGTTATAAAGATTATAGAAAATGGCTTTTCTTTGTTATATCATTTGTTTATTTTTTGATCTTTTTGCAACAATACATCATATTGTTGGTTTTTTATGATCCTGTTGCTGTATTCAGAAGTTAGAAAACCATTAATTTATATAAAACTTAACCTAGGCCACTTACAATTAAGAGACTGCTGGGTTCTTGTCGGACTAAGATAAAGTTCAAACTAAAATGCATTAGTATTTCCGATAGTTTGATCACCAGATAAGGGGAATGAATGGTAGATTCAATATCATTTTAAGTATTTTGAAGTTTGTTTATGTGACATGAAATTAGTTTTAAAAATAATAATTTTACTATAAATTGATAAATGCGATTTGCTGTTCATGAGTATTGTTTATCTTATCAATATATACCTGTATGTGAATTAAACATACAGTTTTGGGTCCAAGTATAGGCCAAGGTATGTATTTCACGTGCTTCTCACATGGAATTATCTTGTAACATTATGTACAGGGATGTTTGAGTTTGGTAAAAAAACAGGCCTTATGCTCAAGGGAGAAGTTTCTATTTAGGGTTCCATACCAAAGGGTACCAAAAGGAACCCTATTGCACTGACTTCGTTGTCCGTCCGTCCTCGGGTCATATCTCATAAACCGTAATAGCTAGAGAGTTGAAATTTTCATAGAATATGTAGTTTTATTCGGGCTTCAGCAAAAAATACTAAAACTAAAATATTATTAAAAACTTAAAGGGTCCACCATAAGTTTCTAATATAGGCGGGGAGACATTTGTTGGAATCAGTATAATCGGACCACTAGGGGAAGTACCTCGCATTCAGACCCCAATCTGGTACGGAACCCTCCGTGTACGAGTCTGACTCGCATTTGGTCCATTTTTATTTCTTTTCTTATGCAAAATTGTTGTCGACTATTCACTATTAACTTATTAACTATTTACATTTTTAGGATTATTAACTATTACTGTTACTTCTTCTTGAAGGCAACAATTAGTTTCTCATTTCATCGATTATAAAATAACAGAAAATCAAATGGCATCTTTACACACTTTCAAATGTTTTAATTTTATATATAAAATTATATCTACGAGTATTTTTTTTTTGTTTTTTGTATCCTTTGGGTTTATGCACTATACCAGGTATATTTTCTAGCTTTCGTGCTTCATTGATCATTTTGATTAAGGTCTTTTTTAGATTTTTAATATTCTAACAATTCCCTCTATATACTTCTTCCTTTTCTAGGCATATATGTATATAAACCATTTAAGTATATAAATTTCATTTTGATTTAGAGAAAATTCTTCTTTTAGAATGCAAATCGAAATTTTTGAATTCAATGAAACTTTTTTTGTATCAATGGAAATTTCTTTAAATTTTCTTAAATTACTGTAAAAATTTTTTTGATAAAAATTAAATCATTATTTAATTCATCTAATTTCATAAATGCTTTTTAGGAAAGATTTAAAATCAATTTGATATTTTTTATCAATTTCATTGAAATCTCAATAAAATTTTGAAATATCAACACATTTTTTAGGCAAATTTAGACAAAATATTATGAAATAAATGGCCATTTAAATGAACCAAATTCTACACTTGATCTGTTTTGGTGTCTAGTTTTTGGTTTGTTCTTAAATTGTGTTAGCATAAGGAAAATTTGTAGTCAATCTTTTTATTTCACTTGCAAAACGAAAGCTGAGTAGATTGGACGCAACTCAACTCGACTTGACTTTAGACATATTTGCGAAATTTATAACCGATATCATTGGCAACGACTTTACTGCACTTGACAAATTGACAAACCTACAAATTAGATATTACAGAACTTTACTGACATCCCCAGCGCTCGTCCCTCTTTCATTCCAATATTCTATATACTTACTTATAATTGACAATCACTGGCCTCTACAGAATTTTGATTAAGTTAACAGTTTTACATATTTGTATTTGTATAAATAAAATAATTTCTGATTAATAAATCTTTTCCTTTTGACTTCATTAGAAGTTTATCATTTTAAAGAGAAAGGGCGTACAAAAGAAAACCGCCGTTTTCCCATAGATGGCGCCAGCGCCGCTAATCGGTCGATAAGACGACATTACATAGCCAGCTGAGGTATCGGTCAACAACTCTAAATAATCTCGCTTGTGTATTTGACTGTGCTTTGTCCTGTTCGTTAGCGAAAATGGCAAAATTCGAGCCTACAAAGGGCCATTTGCGGGAAGTGTTGCTTTTTGCATAACATTCGAAAAAAATGCTACTCAGGCGCATCGAATGATTGTAGAAACTTATGTGAACTTCATTAGTAAGTATGTCGGGAATGTTTCAAAGTTTAAAAATGGCGAATATGGCGTGGAAGACAAAGAACATCCCGGCCCGTTAAAAAGTTTGAGGATGCAAAATTAGAGACTTTGCTGGATGAAGATTCGTGTAGAACGCAACAGGACTGGCAAGTTTATTGGGCGTGACTCAGCAAGCCGTTTCTCATCGCCTAAAGAGCTTAGGAATGATCCAGAAACTGGGACATTGGGTGTCGTACGAGTTGAATCCGAGGGACATCAACGGCGCTTTGCATGTGCGAACAACTCCTCCAACGGCAAAACAAAGGGTTTTTGCATGCATCGGCGATGAAAAGTGGATACACTATGACAACCGAATCGAAAAAATGTGGGGCTTCCCGGCCATAATCAAGTTCGACTTCAAAACCGAACATTCATGGCTCGAAGCTGATGCTGTGTATTTGGTGGGACCAGCTCGGTGTAGTGTACTATGAACTCTTGAAACCAGGGGAAACCATCACAGGAGCCCGCAATACTCGGAAAGACACGACAAGGTGATACTTCTACATGACAACGCTCGGCCAAATGTTTCCAAGGTAGTGAAAACATACCTGGAACTTGTGAAATGGGACATCCACCCCACCCGCCTCTCTCCAATATCGCCCCTTCTGATTTTTATTTATTCAGATTGATGACGCATGAATGGCAGACACCACTTTCGTTCTTTCGAAGAAGCCAAAAACTGGATTGATTCGTGGATCGCGTCGAAAGACGAAAAATTTTTCCGACGAGGAATTCAAAAGCTGCCAGAAAAATGGAAAAAGTTGTGGCTAGTAATGGAATTATTTTGGAGATTGAGTATGTAACGAGATCAATAATAAATCAAATATAAAAAAAAAAAAAAACGGCGATTTTCTATTTGTACGCCCAATAATATATAATTTTTAATATATTTTTAATATGTAAATAAAGACTAAACCGGTTTTTTGTTTGATTGTTTGTTTTTTATCAAATAATTTTCTATTCCATATAATATTATATTGCGTATACGTAATGTACTACTACATACGAGTATATTTCATGGAAAAAATATTGTACTTTCAATTCTTTAAAACCAAGCAAAATATTTAAAGAATCCAATTAAAAGTTAAAGATTTAATTGTAAAAACATTCTATACCAATAGAATGGAAGTTACCATGGAATTTTCTAAAGTTTTGCTTTAGTGTTGCGTATACGCAATATTACGACTGAATGATGATAAATACTTAGTATGTTTATTTTAATTTGCTTATTAATCAAATCAGACACATCTATAAATTAAATCAATTAGTTCAGCATCATAATAATATGCTCTTCTCCTTTTTTTCTATGTCAAATTAGGGCAATCTAATAGCGGATTTTTGACCAGTGACATATAATTTGTTGTAAGTCCTTGTACAAAAGATAGAAATAAACACACACTTAGCACAATCGCATTGACTTTTTATGACTTTCTATGATCTACCACCTACATTATGATGAATATTGCTAAATAAAATATGGTGATTGGATCGAAATTTTTGAACAAGTCAGCCCATTCAGCCTTCTTTGTCATTATTTACTAGCTTTGGTGTGCATTTGACCAAACTTTATTTTTTGATGTTTATGACAGCGCCATAGATAGAATAAATATGACTCAAAATCATCAATCATTACTTATTAATATTCTCTGTAAATCACATAAACAAGGCGGATCTGCCTTACTTTATTCTTGCCACTTTATTTCAAAATCACTGGTTGTTGCCACTTGTCGCAATTCATTTTCACTCATGCAAATATTAAATTTATTTTTTAATAATTAAGCCTATTAATTTTTTAACTTTCCCCATTTATTTTCTTTTCTTTGCTTTTGTTTTCTTTTGTTTTATTTTCATTTGATATGTAATGGCAATCAATAAACAAAAATCATGTACAACAAACAAAGGTTTGTTTTTTGGAAAATCTTTTTCTTTTGTTCTTTTTTGTTTTATTGAACTCAAATTCAGACATGATAAGCCTTTGTCTCTCAGTGGATTGGAGGATAGCCTTTTTTAACGTTTTAAAAAAAAAAAAACGATACAATAGGTCGCTTATCTTCATGCATGCCATTGACCTCTGCTGGATTGGTCTGCGTACTCATCTCATCTGACCTGAACCCCGTTGAGGAGCTGTGGTGTATTCTGACTGAACATGTTTACACAGGAAACACCAAATACAAATCTGTTTCCATTTTTAAGCAAGTGGAAATATAAATATTGTACAATATTGAAAGTTATTTATGTCAATTACAGTTTACCTTTAAGATATTTCATTTACATTTGTCGATCATTATTCCCTTCTAAACGTGTTTTGTCTGACTTCCAAGTTTTGTTTACTACATAAATCAATGATGCTGAAGTTCCTGACAAGCATAAAATATATTAAACAATTCGTTGTACAATATTTCCAATGACATATTGCCATGAACAATTTTTTATATGCCGTTTAAATGCATTTATAGTATTTTAGGGAGAAAACGAAATATGCAGTTTTGGAGTCTACAAAAAGAAAACAATTTTGCAAATTTTCCAATGATAAGAGACAACTTTTCACTCAAATTAATTTGTATGTAGTACAAACTACACTTTATTTAGTAATAAAAGGTCATATAATTTACTAGAAATGAGTTGCACATCTCAAAAATGATACTTTGATGTTAAAATTCTTTATATGAATGATTCTTATAGATTTCCAAAATGTAGATTGTAGATTGGTTGGTAATAAGTACAATATTAAATTGAATGCAAAATGATGAGAATAGAAAAATCCTCAGCTTTTCTGATTTTAGCTTTATGAACACAATTTTATACTCAGCGTGTCTTGGTCTTTTCTTTAATGAAGTATGAGTACAAAAACAAGATCAGCTTTACCAATTTAAGGCAGCGGAACGAACGGGCGCGGGCATCTTTTCGGAGAAGCTGGCAGCCCAATTTTCCTTTCTTCTATCATAGTGGTGTAGTGAGTTTCAGGCGGAGATCTATGCGATCTGGCAAGCGGCAAAGTAGATAAGAAGTTTGGGAGAAATGCCTAAGGCTATGTCGGCACATAGTATTAAGAGTAAAGTCATCCGTAGCACGGTTGATGCTCTTAATCTTGATAGACGGGTTCTAAACAGAGATAATCTAGAGCTGCCTGGCCACTCCGGTTTCTTAGGAAATGAGATGGCGGATGACTGTGCTAGAAAGGGATCTGCTTTGCCCATCTGTCGTATAGTTAAGGACGTAAGCAGACCCCTGCAAGATATTTTATTTGAATTGGTAGCAGACACTAAGGAGGCATCAGAGGCGAGATGGCCGTACGCAGACACTAAGGAGTGCATCAGAGCGCGAGAATGCTCTGGCCGTCCAATCAGTCGAGAAAGACATCCGAACTTCTACACTTAAATAAAAAAAGGATTCGGATGATGGAAGGAGTTTTGTCGGGGCATTGTGCAATCGTGCAAATGGCTCAGTGGCTGCATGTTCCACACCAGGACTTCTGTCTTAGTTGCCAAAACCAAAAAGAAGAAGAAAGCATATAGTATTTTCTGTTTGACTGTCCTGCAATATTTAGAAGGCGATCCTGCTTTTTGGGATGACCCTTTTTTGAGACCTTCGGTAGTGTGCCGAGGGTCACACTGGGGGATTTAGCTTGTTTTGTTGATTCTTCTGGTTGGTTTCAACAGCCAGTACGACCATAAGTATTTCCTGTTTTCCCTTTCCCTTTCCTATTTTCCAGTCCCATCATCTCCTTCCTTCCATTTTTTTCCACTATAACAGGCATCACAATGGGCCGTAAGGCTTCTGGGTGACCTTACCTTACCAATTTAATGCTAATCTTTGTTTTTTGTTTTTTGGTTTTAACATTAAATTACCATAAATCTCGATTGAAGATTTTGACCCAACTTACATCCTTGGAATAAAATATCATATTATCTGTGGAATAAATTTGCCTTTCGTTTTCATCCTTGGAACTAACATCATGCCTCATTCATTCTGTAAACTTGTCTTTCGTTAAAACTACTTAGTTTTAGTTCATTTATTTCAATTTATTTAAAGTTTATTTTTCCATTTGTGATAGGTTTTTTTTTTGTTAAATTTTCTTTTTAGTTTCTATTGTGGGATTAACATGTTAAGGATTTCATTTCAACTTGAACTAAGCTCACAATGAATTTATGTTATACTCGTATTTACTCGTATCTTTGGTATATTTTTGTATTGTTTCGTCTTCTCATTTTTTTCCGAAGGTGGCTAAATCACCATAAATTTATATGTGTTTGTTGTACTTAGTATAAGTTTAAGTGTGACTGTGTACGTGCCAATGACATAAAGCAAATAATATTTGTTAGCCTTTTTATATTGTTTTCGTTTGGTTTAGTTTCTTTTACTTTGGTTTTCCTTTTGCTTTTGCTTTTGCTTTATTTCTGCCAATGTCCAACCAACTCTAAGCCAAACCAAGCCAAATATCTACTGACTAAGTTATCATCGTTGAATTTCTTTTACTTTTGTGTATACATATCCAAGTGTGTCCTGTGTGTCCTTTTGCCTATGGCCTCAAACGGACCATTTGTTGGTTTCACTCATAGAAACACTCATCAAAACACATGGGATTACAAGCAGAACTAGAAAACTAAAACAAAAACAACTCGATAAATGAATGAAATAAAAGAAAACACGAACAAATTGTGAATATGTGGTAGTAAATATAAATATAAACAACAATTTCTATTTATTCTATTCTATTGTATCGTGTTGTGTTGTGTTGTGTTGCATTTCGTTTCGTTCAGTGAAAGTAAAGTAATAATTTTCTCTGAGATAAAAGCATCAATTTGATTATTGTACATAAAAATTGTCATTCATAGTCTCTCATCCTTTTTCTTTTTTCACTCTTATCACATTCGAATGTTCATCTGAGTTTATATGATTATTATCAAATATTTTCTGACTCTTTTTTCTTAAGTCAATCTATCTGTCATGATCATTATGTGCGTGTATCATGTGTGTGTTGTGTGTGTGTGTGTGATTGTGTGTGCGAAAGGGTTTGTCTGTGTATTGTATGATACTCTGTGTGTGAGTTCAGTCAAAGTTTGTCACGTTACTTTTTGTGTGCTTGTGATGTGTAAAAGTTTTCCTCTGTGCATCAGCCAAAAAAAAAAAAAATTGTGGTTCATTTAATGTTTTTGAAATGCTTTGAGAAATGAGGCAGATAAGCGAAGCAGAACGCTTCTTAATGATGATAATGATATGCTTGTCTATTGTTGTTCTGTTCTTAGATGCGTGAAAATGCCTTTAGCATTGCTACAGTTAAGTCCATTCTCACATTATGTATATGTAGTGTGTGTGGTTTATGAGGGGTTGAGGTTGAGGGTAAATTTGCAGAAAATGTAGTCAGTCCCAAGAGTCATGTTATCACAGCACGATTGAATGAAGAAGGGCAATGGTTAGCAAACAAAAATAAACAAAAAAAGAAAACAAACCAGAAAAAGCCAGAAAAATATTATTGCGATATTACGTATACGCACATAGTTTGTGACTGCTTATGAAATTCAAATGTTAAATATTTTTTGCTGTTGTTAGCATACAAATTATCTAAATTTCTTGCCAATAACAAGAATAATTTATTGAAAATTTTTTATGAATTTGAATAATGACAATTGAGACATATAAATGATGAAATTTGCATAAATTTGCTATATTTTGCTATGTCACTAAAATTTATTTAAAGATATATCAGTTAAATTTATAATTAAAAATTATAAAGAACTTTATCTTCGACTAAACCGAAGATGAAATACTCTTCACGCGGTGAATGAATTCATTGTAGTATTTAAGCTTTATTCGCAAGAAAAAATGGGTGGTTTGTATGGCAGGAAGAAAAATGACACATATATAGATGATATTCCTAGACCTAAGGAACCCCTTAAGTAATCAGTAAAGTCGAATTTTGTACTGATGATTGAGCACACCATCATTCTTCATTCTACAACCAATCACATGTTTTTAATTAAATTTCACCCTGAAATTTCTAATAGAGTAGATGCATTGCAGTCATCCTCTTATACTAGGGTAGACTAAAAACTCAAATGGACAATGCGATAAACCAATTACGTCGTCTAATTGAAAACGGTTTGATGAACTGAGCCACTGGGTAACTTTTGATGAAAATATTTATATGATCCATAAATACTAATAGTTTAGTTAGAATTGCGAATGGGTAACAAATTTTGTTATGTAATCAGTTGCAAATGAATAATTATTTATACACAAATTTATTAAAATTATTTTCTTCATTTTTACCTGAAGTCGCATCATCTTATTCAGAATTGTTTTGAACAATATTTTTGTTCTAATCATCACTTTATTCTATGCATATCGATTTGGTTGAATCGATTGCTGGCAAATCATCATCGCTGGCATATTGACAATAATCCTATTTTGGTTATATTGACCAAGCCTTCTCTTATTTGAAATGTAATAAACTAATGATATCGAACATGGAGACAATGCGCAGGGTCCTCGGATTGTAGATATATATTTGCGAAGGAAGAATTGTTGCTATTAGTTGAAATACAAAAATAACTTCTACAATCATAAGTGTAAGTCGTCATTATAAACCATGGAAAGGATTCACAATTAAGAACATGAATATATGAATTGAAAGGCAATGATTATTGCAAAACATCGACGAAATTCTATTTGAAAAGATTTTCCATCAGCTTGTTGCCGGCAAGATGTCAAAGGTGGATTATTTTGAGAAACTCAAATGTAGCAAAATAATTTGCCACTCCAGTCAAGCAAATAAATGCCAATGTCAGAATGCATGAGTAAAAAGAAACACAAAACGATTTGACCACATGTACGAGTGGATCCATAATCCATTTGAGCCAACCAAATTTTTGTGACAAGGCAACATAAGATAATTTTGATCCAGACAAGACGAGATAACACAAGACAAGACGAGACAATGTAAAGGTAAAGAGAAAGATAAAGACAAAGAAAAAGCATGGAACAAAGGTTAAAAAAGCAATTTACTCGAAATGAGGTTGTCTTCTTCTCATAATCATTACTTGTTTTGCTAAATACGAGAACCTCAATCACAGGTCAATCATTGAAGGAAATATTCCCTAAATCTAATGGAAGATTATAGATACTGGAAATATTTTGATCAAATTTTTCTATTTCTTTTATTTTCTACTAAATAATAACAAGTTCTTTTTGATAATAAAAAGGTGGAATGCTTTTCTATTCATAGACATGCGTACATACGTAGAAGATGAAAAAACACACAAACACACACACACAAAAAAAAGAAGACAAATAAGATAAATTTCAACTATTTATTTTAAGTGAACAAGATACATTTACATTTTGTATTATGCATCTGTTTAGGTCTATTTATTTGTCTCTGTGTGATAGGAGCAGAAGGAGGGACGACATTGTTTTTATATTTGCTATTTATTTCAATTTTGACTATTATTTTTGTTTCCTGTGTTTAGCTCACCACTTGTCCTTGTATCTCCCTTCCTTCCTTTTTCGTTCGTTCATTCGTTCTTTACACATTTTCATAAAATAAAAAACATACAATTCTACATCAACAACCACTTATGTCGCACACATTTCAGTCATTCATTGCTTCCCTGGCTCCAATGTCTCATTCTCCTCTGCTAACCATCGCATTCACGCCTTCATGTGCACTTTATTTTCACTGATGTCATTTTGTTGTAAGAATGATTTTTTCTATTTTTTTACATTCACTGAAAATTTGTTTGTTTATTGTGTTTTTTTTATTTTTTTTTTAAGTAAGAAAGGTATGAAGGACAATAGCAACGTGGCAATGCTGTTTCTTGCTGTCATGTGAATTGCGTTTCGTTGTTATTTTTTTGTGTTGATTTTTTGTTGATAATTTTTGTTAGTGTTTCCAGCCTCGTAGTCGGCTGCATTTGGCACGTGTGCCGTGTACAAATTTGTTCATCATCAACATCAACATTATCATTATCATCATCGTTTTGCGGTGAAAGCGTGTCAAACAAAAAAAAAAAAGGCGTTTAGTGAAGTATTTTCCTTAACCATTTAACACACTTACAACATCCACCATTCCTCTAACTAACCACCCATTTATCTAACCATTAATGCATCCCCTTATCTAGACTTTGTACTTTTTAAAAATTTCCACTCACTCAGGCACTGCCTCTTTCCTTTCATGGTGAGTCTGATGGTAGGATAGATGAACTGGTGATTTTAGTTTACGTTGCGTGGTTGGGGTGAATTTCTTGGAGTTTTAAGTGCTTGTATTGTATTGTTATGGGTGTGGTGCACAATATTATCATTTCCATCATTATTATTGTTATTTTTATCTCCCTAACACATCATCATCATCATCATCATCATCATCATCAATATCATCATCATAAGCATCAAGAACAGCAATAGCAACATAGCCTGACAATTTACAATTTATCGTTTGGTTTAAATATAACTTTAGTTCTCTCAAAGATGCCTTAATCTTATGAAGAATAAAATACAATATATTCGGTTACAAATATCAATAATAAAGTTAATTTAATGTTTAATGATTAAGATTAATGATATATATAATTTTTTTTCATAATTTATATCATTAAAAAAAAAGTTTAATACAATGCAACTAAGATTAAAACTGAAAAGATGATATTGAGTCGGTTTCATTGTATAGAATAGTGCATTAGACATCTGTACCGTATTTAAATTCAATGGGATAATAAAGATTGAATGGTGCAGGATAAGCCCCAAAAGGTTTTAAAGACCGCAACCTTTTCTTCATTCTCGATTTCAACTCTTAATACGGTGTTAACTGATCTTACGCGTGGTATTTTTTCGATGTATTTAGTTAATGCATCATTCATGTATTTATCAATTTTATAATCCTTGTATTTGAGATAGTAATTCCGGTAAATTGACTGCAAAAGGGAAATTTTGAAAAAAGGACAAAAAACAAAATTTAAAAAAAAAATTAATTTTCGGCAATGCCGAAGTTTCAACACACTTCACGCATCAAATGATTGAGCATACAGAAATATTACATTTGTATGGAAGCTATGCGATCCGGTAATCCAAGGGAATCAAAAGGAAATTTATATATACATACAGACGAACTTAATGGGGCCACCGTTATCTTTATCTGTGTGAAGAGTATACAACATTATGAAGTATGTTACTTATATATACTTACTGGAACAATTATGTGTGTAAGCGGTAATTGTTTACGGATTAAATATACACAATAAACAATACCTTCAGCAATCGAACATCTCCAGCGTTGATCACTCAGATCATTGCTTCCAATGTGCAAAACAACAACCTTTGGCTTCGTGTACCGCAGTTCGCCATGCTTAATACGCCACATTAGATTCTCAATACGATCATCACGAATGCAAAAATTCTGGGAATGTTCACTAAACAGTATGCTCCATTGTTCAAAATCAGACTCGGACTGAAAAACACAATCTCCTAAAAATATAAATCTAGGCTTTGTCCGAAGTCCCGACTCCTTAAACTTTTTGTGGAGTACTTTCCAACGAGTAATACGACCACGTTTATCCACAAACGGCTTTGGTATAATTAGACGTGGCATTATCGAGCTTGAATTTTTGCTTTTTGATTGACTGTTTCAGATAATATGCACGTTTCGAGAATACGGCGTTCAAAAGTGTTTGTAGAGCAAAAATATTCTGTTTAACTCACCTTTCATTTGTATATTGCATTTCTTATATATTTTTTTTTTCCTTACCAAAAAATTTTTGACAGCTTTTTTAAGGAGACTGAAAACTTATTTTTTATATAATAATTCATATGGGTATTTTTGTCTACACTACTTAAAGTGTATTTTAACAGTGCTGAAAAACTAGAAAATGTGGCAATGAGATTATTTATTTTCATGACCTCTTTCTTAACCGGAACTCTTAACTGATATGTTTAGGGCTCCTGCATTTTTTTGTCAGTGCTGTGAAGTTTTTCAATGGTTTTTATTATGCGTCTATCTAATTATATTACGCTCTTTTGTATATTGCTCTCTGAACCACACAATTAAGCAACCCATGGTGTATCATGCAAGCAACCTATGAACTGTGTCATAACTGATTGGCAGCACAACAAATTGGCCATTGACTTGTCTAGTAGGACTAAGACTAAGGTATTAACAACATAAGGTCACATAAAAAATGTTCTGCTCGATTCCATTCCGGACATTTTAGATCTAGGTAGAATATGCACCTCGCACTGGTCGACTTGTTACTGAAAAAGTCGATGAAATTTTCCAACTAATGGAGCAAAACCGGCAAGAAAGCTGTCAGGACATAGTGGAGGCACTAAGCATTAACCATATGACAGTTTGGAATCATGTAAAAATAGCAAGCTACTCAAAGACATAATATTTTTTTAGGGGGCCACATGAATTAACTCAAAGAATTTGAATTGACCGAATAACCATCAGTGAAACGCTGCTGAAACGTTACGAAATGGAACCATTGATTTACAATAAATACGAGAACTTCCAACGCAAGTGATACCCATAATCAAAGGTGGGTGGCCTGGATTAACAGCAAACAAAGTTATGAGCTGCTATAACGTGGCGAAACGGTCAATTTGGTCCTCTAATGTGAACAACTCGACCGTTTGAATGAAACCATCAAGAAAGAGCAACCAGAATTGGCCAACAGAAAGAGATTTGTCTTCCATCATGACATTGCTAGGCCACACACATCTCTTTGATTCTTTGGGAAGTTTTGTTGCATCCACCGTATAGCCCGGACCGCACCCTCTGACTACCATTTGTTTCGGTCTCTGGAAAACTCTCCTCATGGTAAAACATTGGCTGGCCGCTGAAAGTCACTTGGCAAAGTTCTTCGCCAATAAACCACAGAAATTCCACACGGATGGAATTATGAAGCTACCCGGAAAAATGCAATATACACAATACACAATAATGGCCAATTGAAATTGATTTTGAATAAACAAAATTTTTGTTAAATTTTCAGCAGAATTTTTATTGGACTCAATATTAAAGAGAGAATAGTAAAGATTTGTTAGTCTTCGTAAAATGATTATTCGTTTATTTACCGCTGGCTATCATAGATACATAGAAATAATAAATAATATTAATTATTTCTTATTTAATGTTTTTATAATTTTTTTATAGAGCGGACCATATTTCTTAACCGCCATTTTTCGTCCTTTGCGGTTTCGTTCTTCCTTATAAGTCTTCACGAAGTAAACTCGTTCCATTAAATTTATCTGACGCTTTAATTTAATATTAATTAAAGAATCTCGCAAGATTTCAATTGGTTTTCGAAATTTTTTCGAGAAAAACGACTGCAAAAGGAAAAGAAAACAAGTAAAAATAAGTTTAACTTCGCCTATGCCGCAGCCCCTAGAAAACTTTTGTGCCTACACTCTGTGAAAGAGCATTCAGAAATAATTAACTATTGATTTTTCTTACCTATACCCTAATATAGTCAGTCCACATAGAGCATGTCAACAGTGAGACCGATTTATTTGTATGTGTATGGAGTTATACGATCCAGTAATTCTAGGGGGTTGAAATCTACATGATTGTTGAATATGGGTTAGACACTGACACTGTTTAAATTTCAGTTCGATAACACATAAGAATCAAAAAAGTTTTTCTAATAAAAATGTAAATTTGGTTTTGAGTTTGTATGGGAGCTATACGATCCAGTAATTCTAGGGTCTTGAAATTTACGCATGTTATGGACATTAATTAGAAACTTATAGTATCTAAACTTTTGTTCAATACGACATAAAAAAAAGAAAGTTTTTCTAATAACAACATGAATTGTAATGTGTATGAAAGGTACCCCCCTAGTATGCCGATTCTGTTGGTTCCGACAAATGTACTGCGTCTAGTAGAAACGAATGTTCTCTAGCTCAAAAACTGAGGGACTAGTTTGCATACATAAAGTCGGACAAACGGATCAAGAAGATATGTATATACTTTATGGTGTCTCTGTTGTCTCCTTCTTCCTGTTACAAACTTCATGACAAACTTAGGTATAGTAATACTTTTCAATGCGTGAAGAATATAATTATTAAAGAATAATGAAAATTATAATCAATATAGAGCTACTTACTGGCACTATGATATGTGTGTCTGGCAATTTTTCTCGGACCTTGCGAACACATTGCATGATACCAGCAGCTATAGTTGTTGATAAATAATCATTGACATCGTTTCGTCCGATATGTAGAACAAGCACCTTTGGTTTTGCAGAATCTAATTATCCTTGTGCGATGCGCCATAATAGATTCATAATACGATCGTCGCGAATGGCAAAACTCTTGCAACTTAAATTGCAAAAGTACTTGTCCCAAGACCTTAAGTCGTTTACTCCGGTGAAAAAGCAATCACCCATTAAAATAATTTCAGCACTTTCATGTTCTGTAGAGTCTTTAAATGCCTGATGGATCATAATCCAAACATTACTTCGTCCAAATTGATCATAGTAAGGCCTCGGTTCAAGTAATTTTCGACAAGAATCCATAATGATCTTTGAAAAAACAAAATTTATTTTTATTAATAAAAATTAAATCGATTGAAAATATTTTAGTTTACTTTTCGTAATATGCTTTCACAAGAATAAAGAATGACAATTTGAAATTCACCACAGTTGTGTTGTCAAAGTTGACAGCTTAAACAAAGGCTTCCAGATGCATGCGTTGACGGCGAAAGCCATGTTGTGGTTTCATACGATTTAATACAATTGAAGTTTTTGTTCAACGTATCTCACTCAAAGTCTGTCTACATAAGGAATAAGATTTGTGTATGTAAAATGGAAGATCGAAATTCGCTTGTTTCATGGTGCCTGATGTCTTTTGACACTTGCTGTCTATTGATAGGAGCGAGATATACTGAGCCTTGCTCTTTGTCTAGTGTGGCCTGAGCGCGGCATATGTATTTAAAAATATCTATTTATCACTTATGCAAAAAGAATCTGCATTTGTCTGTCAATTTCTGTTTGTCAATATTTAATTTGTAAATAATTTGTCAAATGTTTGTTTTGTTTAAGTTTTAGTTTTTTCCATCTTTAGTGTTCTCCTTCTACTTATTATTATTATTTCCTGTTTAGCAGTTTCAGTTTTTTCTCACATCTTTGCCTTTCTGTTCTTTTAACGCTTATCGTTGCTTGGCTTCCAGTAAAGTGTGCATGTTAATTAAGAAGACAAAGCAAATAGTGAGGAGTGAGTAAGTGAGTGAGTAGTGAGGAAGGAACAAATTGGAAGTAATTTTCGTTTTTTGTCTGTAAGTGACAGAAACGAAAATGGCAGAGCGTGTAAAATGATTGTGTTTTTATGCGAATGGCAGTGTTGATAAGAAAATAACAAAAATCAAATATACATAGTCACATGCACACTGATATATGTATGTATACACATAGATAATGATGATGGTAATAATGATGAACATAAGAACTGTGTAAATGAAATAAAGAAATACAATTAACTCTTCATTCTCTGGACATTATCTCATTTGTTAGAATCCTTATTTATACTCTTCAAGCTGTGAGTAGTATTATAAGCTTGTCCTCAAGCTTGTAACAGGCAGAAGGAGACATCAGAGACTCCATACAAAATATACATACATATATTCTTGATCAGCTCGATGATGCGAATTGGTTAAGCCATGTCTGTCTGTCCGCCGGTTTGTATGCAAAAATAGTCTCGCAGTTTTTCAGATACAGAACCTTTCATTTTATTAGACGTAGTACATTTCTCGAAATCGGCCGAATCGGGCCACTAGGGGGGCACCTCCCATACAAAGGGCCCATTTGAATTCATGTTCTTATTAGAAAAACTTTTTTGTTTTTTGTTCTATCGAATTGAAACTCAAGCATTATCAGTTTCCAATACAGGCACAAGACATTTGTCGGAACCAACGGAATCAGACCACTAGGGGGGTACCTTCCATACAAATCATCCATATGAATTCATGTTCTTAGTAAATAAATTTTTTGTTTTTTACCCTATCGAAATGAAGCTTGGACACTATTAGTTTACAATATTATATATGCGCAGTACATTTGTTGGAACCACTAAGGAGGATACTTCCCATACAAATCCCGTGAAGTGTATTTCATATTCGACATAGTCGAACCTTCTTTCTTCACATTCCTTCACATTTTAATGTAATAAATAATATAATAATAAGAAAGATATATATATATATATATGTGTGTATACAAACAATTTAATATTTAATTACAAGTCACTTAGTCATCATCATCTTCCTTAACTTTTTTTTTTTTTTGTTACATATTTTCCTCATTTTTATACAAACATTTTTAACATAACTTGAGATTTTTTATACAATAGTTTAAAAAAATATTGTATAATATTTAATGATGATCATCATCTTGTTCCATATCATTGATTTATTATTTTATAAGTATGCTGGTGATATAATTCGATGATCTTATTCTCTCTCTATGTTGTTGCTGTTGTTGTGGTGTTGCGGTGTTGTTGTCGTCTGCTCATTTTTATACAAACATTTTTAACATAACTTGAGATTTTTTATAATTTAAAAAAATATAATATTTAATGATGATCATCATCTTGTTCCATATCATTGATTTATTATTTTATAAGTATGCTGGTGATATAATTCGATGATCTTATTCTCTCTCTATGTTGCTGCTGTTGTTGTGGTGTTGCGGTGTTGTTGTCGTCTGCTCATTTTTATACAAACATTTTTAACATAACTTGAGATTTTTTATAATTTAAAAAAATATAATATTTAATGATGATCATCATCTTGTTCCATATCATTGATTTATTATTTTATAAGTATGCTGGTGATATAATTCGATGATCTTATTCTCTCTCTATGTTGTTGCTGTTGTTGTGGTGTTGCGGTGTTGTTGTCGTCTGCTCATTTTTATACAAACATTTTTAACATAACTTGAGATTTTTTATACAATAGTTTAAAAAAATATTGTATAATATTTAATGATGATCATCATCTTGTTCCATATCATTGATTTATTATTTTATAAGTATGCTGGTGATATAATTCGATGATCTTATTCTCTCTCTATGTTGTTGCTGTTGTTGTGGTGTTGCGGTGTTGTTGTCGTCTGCTCATTTTTATACAAACATTTTTAACATAACTTGAGATTTTTTATACAATAGTTTAAAAAAATATTGTATAATATTTAATGATGATCATCATCTTGTTCCATATCATTGATTTATTATTTTATAAGTATGCTGGTGATATAATTCGATGATCTTATTCTCTCTCTATGTTGTTGCTGTTGTTGTGGTGTTGCGGTGTTGTTGTCGTCTGCTCATTTTTATACAAACATTTTTAACATAACTTGAGATTTTTTATAATTTAAAAAAATATAATATTTAATGATGATCATCATCTTGTTCCATATCATTGATTTATTATTTTATAAGTATGCTGGTGATATAATTCGATGATCTTATTCTCTCTCTATGTTGTTGCTGTTGTTGTGGTGTTGCGGTGTTGTTGTCGTCTGCTCATTTTTATACAAACATTTTTAACATAACTTGAGATTTTTTATAATTTAAAAAAATATAATATTTAATGATGATCATCATCTTGTTCCATATCATTGATTTATTATTTTATAAGTATGCTGGTGATATAATTCGATGATCTTATTCTCTCTCTATGTTGTTGCTGTTGTTGTGGTCTTGCGGTGTTGTTGTCGTCTGCTGAAACTGGGTTTATTGTTTAGAAGATTCTTGTTTAAATTTATCGTAGGTCAAATTAAATTTCTCATTTCATTGATCATCATTGCTAATACTTAAATTATTCATTTGATCGATAAGTTTTGACAAATCTGAATTATTTTTAGCCAAACCCTCAACTTTTTGCCAAAGTTCTTCGCGTTGCGAAAGTTTTTCTAGTTCCTGCTGCATCTCTTGTTTGTAATTTTTGTTACATTTATAAAACAAACTTTCATCCATTCCCATAAAATTTTCCAATGCATTATGAATTAACCCATTAATTTTTTTATTCCAATGCTTTTTTGAATTACGAATCAATGCTGGAAACATAATGGGTAAAATGACTGGAAGGTTAATGGCAATCAGTGTCATTATACAATCATTGTTCAAATAATAAAGAGCACGTTGGGCCACTTGAAAATGTGGTGATGAAACGCATTTGGCAATTTGGCGAAATAATGGCGCCATCACTTTTTCAAACTCAGCTGGGTCAATGATATCCAATAACTCTTCCAATTCATTTAAGAAGATCACCTCCTTGGGACTGTGGCTTTTAGGCCAATACTTTAAAAGGCTCTTGATAACTGGCTCCGTTAAACTGGGATCCTTTTCAATTATATGCACAATGCAATACGTCAATTGTGGACTATAGACCGATAGACTTTTGGCTTTGTGCAGTGGCAAAAGCACTTTAAATAAACTCTTTTTGTGCTCCTCTTTAAGTGGCAGAGAGTAACCATTTACAATACTAGCGACAATCTCTAAGAGTTCTGCAATGCCATTATGATGTCCTGTTTCGTAAATAAATTTACAGAAAACACAATTGATTTGCTTTCTAATAAATTCTCTCAAACCCAAAAGCCTTCCATAGATTCGATGCAATACAGACTTAAGTTGCTCACGTTCTCGTGGATCCTCTGAATCGAATAAATCTAACAGTTGCAAGACAAATTGTCTATCGATAAAACGTTTTGCAACATTTGGTTTAAAATCTGGTGATTTCAAGAAACGTACAAACAATTCGTAAACATGTTGTAAATGAGGCCATGATAATTCCAATGTCGGTTCATCATGTTCTGGATCAAATTCCGCAAAATTGGGATATGATGATGGTGGTAAAGTGCGAAAAACATTTACGGCAAACATATTAATTGCCTCTGGATATATAGCCTCTGTTATAACGCCATTTGTATTTGATAAATATTGAGCCATTTCATGTAAAGCATTACGTTTCACTTCCATCGATTTAAGGTCGCTTAATGGCTCGGAAAAATCGAAAAGAGTGCAACATTGTCTTAATTTCTGTACGAATAATTCGTGACGTTCATCAACCGCTGTTTTTGCATTTAACGCATTCAATGCATTTAATTCACAATTTTTGGGTGCATAATAACAGAAATCGTTGACCTGACATATCTCATTTTCAACTGTAGTCGTTGACATATTTAAATCTATGGTAATCGGAAAAGGAGTCGGTGGTGTTGGTGCATCACGTGATGGTGGTGCATCACCTTTGTTAAACTTACTTGAATAATATTCTGAAGTCATTATTTTTGTTGTAGTACCACTACACTGCCCTAGGAATGGGAAATTTGTCGGTGAAGAGTTTGCAGCGCTACGTCCAGCTGTTGTTGCTGCTGTTGTTGTTGGATCAGAAGATATAGATGAGTTTACTTGTTTTAAAATAACAGCCGAAGACGACGACACAATCGATGTTGTTGTTGTTGTTGTTGTTGCTGATGATGGTGATGTCGTTCCTAATTTTGTATTATCCATAATCAGCTTTCAGCTTCTTTGCTATATAAAATTTTTTTCTGAATAAATTTCTATCAAAATATTTAAATATTCTATTTGTTCACGCAACGTTTCTTTCTAGTATTATTTGTCAAAGTTTCAAAAGCCTACTGAGGTTGCTTCTCACATTCTGTTCACTTTTTTCGAGCTTCAGATTCAGTTGTCACAAATAGAAACATATAAAAATAAAAAATAAAATATATATATAGTAACAAGCTAAAATAAAAAATAAAATTTCCACCTTAGCTTTACCAAGCTTTTCAAATTGACAGCCATTATCCATTATTCGCATAGAAATAAAGGCTGGACAAAATTCTATTATTCGTTTGAAAAATTTTTTTCTTTATAGCATTAAGCAATTCTTGATAAACAGAAACAATCCACCTGGGGCGGCCTCACCGAGCTGCAAGCTGCATCGCGAATGTACTTAATTAAATTGGAAGTATACCTTGACAACCAGATTTTAATAGAATTCGGGCAAGACAATCTAACTGTTGGACGTTTGCGGTATACAGGAGATCATTACGATCTATTGATTCGAAAATAACCAAATACACTTTGCGAGTGTATCCTTGTATCCAAAAATTGAAGGGTTGGTGAACTACTACTACTACTACTTCTACTACTGACCTAAGCTGATAAAACTTTCCGTTCAACTTTTATATTGTAAAATATTATATTATATTATTGTTCTTTTCGTTGTTTCTTTTTTCGATTATGTATTGTATTTTTCATTTGTTTTGTTTGGAAAAAATAAATAGATTTATTCGTTTCTTCTGTAATCCTCTGCTGCTTTCATGGAAAAATAAAAATTGGGGAAAATTGACACATGAAAATGACAAAAATGAGTGACATAAGGCATGAGTCTGACTGCATGTGGCTTATGATCAATAAAGAAAAAACAAAAAAAAAATAAAATAAAAACAACAAACACAAAACCAAACAGCAAACAACAAAAACAACAGTAAAAAATGAATTTAACAAAACAGAAATGAACAAAACGGAACGGAACCGAACGGAACGGAACGGAACAGAACAGAAAAGAGTAAAATATCCATTAAGCGAACCACAAAAGTACCAACAACAACAACAACAAAAACAACAACAATGGCAACATGAACAAAAAGAACATCGACTGGTAACATAAACCGGAAGTGCATTAAACTTTCGAAAATCATTCGGGCTTTAATGCGTCACAACCACACACACACACACACACACATACAGATATACACACACTCACACTTACCATACTATACGTACATACATTAAAGGCAAGCGACACATTAATGCCATCACACACACACACACACAGATACTCATTTACACACGCACACACATTTAGCACATTGCATTGCATTGGCTTGGCAGTAGCAGGACAAGAGCTAAACAGAGCAAAGGGATGTGTTAGCAAAATCGTGAGAGACAGCGACATAGGCAACGCCTTTGCCAGCAATCCTTTAAGCCTTTTTTCACATGAAATTTCATTTCATTTTACCTTCTCCGCACCACTGAGTCCAGATTTGTGGGTAGTGAGTTTCTTTCACCCTTGTTTACTCAAACCTCTTAGATTTTCTTTCTTCATTTCACATATGCTTACGTATGCATGTTTCACTCTTATTCTTCTCCTTGTTGCTGTTGTTGTTGTTGTTGTTGCTGTTGTTTTTGTTTATGTAGTTTTTGTTGTTGGCTTAAAATCTCGTTCAAGGCCCAGTCAACTACAAACAAACGAACAAATAAAAAAAAACAACGTTTTTTACGTTTCTCTAAATAAATTTCTATATACCTAAATATGTACGATATATGGTATATAAGTTTATACAAAATAACAACATATGTACAATATATATATATATATATATATATGAACTAGCACACATATGTTTACATATGCATAGCAGAAAGACTAGCGAACTAAAACAGATTGTCAAGTGTGGGCAATTTCTTCATAACCAAATTTTCAAACAAGACCAAAACTTCTTCATCGTAATTTCAACAAAATGATATTGAAGCGAACTCATCAAATCCTTAGAAAAAAGAAAGCCAAAGTTCACCAAACCTAATGATTAATAGACATGTCACGAAGGTCTGATTCCCCAAGATTGTTGGCTGCATACTTCACTTCCTCTTGATATAAAATTAAGGCATATTTTAAACTTCCATCGCTGTATGGTTGTCGGCATTCAACTGCATAAAGGAATTAATTCTTTAGCTTAAGCTCAAAATCAACACAATACTTTCATAAAACAAGATCACCGCATGCCACGACGAAACAAATTACAAAACCAAGAAATAGCCTCTGGTCAGGTTAATTAAAAATAATATTGTACAATATTATGACAGTCTTACTAAAGTAAACATGGTTTATTTTACCTTCAGTTGGAAAGCAATAGGCTTTAAAAAAAAGTTGAATCGTCAGGGGGCCTTCGAAGCGCTTAGACCGCTAATGTTTGTAAAATGTATTATATAAGTATGTACATGGCTACCGTACATACCATATTGTTATCCTCAAAAATGTATAAAATGCAAAGTAACTAAATATTTTCGCTTAAAATTTTAAACAAAAAAAAAAAAAAAATGTGCCTCATTGATGAACAAAAAAGGAATGGAATCAAGTTTTAACATGATGACAACAATTGGGTTTTATAATTATGTTATTTTTTTTCATTATTTTGTGATACAAACATTCGTGTATCTACCGTGTAAATATAGCAACTATTGCTGTTCCATGTTTTGTTGTTGATTTTAAAACAAATTATCAATTTTCCTTGATATCATCCTCGGGTTCATAGGCTGCAATTTTTAGACGAAAGTCATTGATGGTATCAACAACAATATCAATCTGCAAGTCTTCCCATGGAGTTGCACCACACAAACCAACTGTTTTGGCCAAGAAACGTGCCATTGAGATACTTTGGTGCACACGTTTGCCATCAACTTCCAGAACGGGCATCTGACCCATGGGCATAGTTGGCTTCAATGCTGGCCACTCATCGCGTGTAACGCGCACATCTTCGTACTCAATGCCGCCATAAGCGAAAAGATAACGCAATGGTTCAGCTAGAGCCTTCACATTAAAGTAGAAGAGTGTATACGAGTGCTTAATGGGTTCAGCTGGTACAGCATCAGCTGGTGCGCCTTCAGCTGCTGGTGCAGCTTCGCCACCTTCAACTGTAGGTGCAGTCTCACCTTCGGCTGGTGCGGCAGCTTCAGCAGGTGGTGCTTGTGCTTCATCGGCCATTTTTATCAATTATAAATCCATGTATCAACTTAAAGTATTTATTTATATGGCATATAACAGCAAAACCTCAGCGGCATGCACACAAATTAATATGCGAGAATGAATAAAATTCGCACAAATATGATTCAAGAGAAGAGCGAAAACGCAACAGTTGTAATTGCGGCCAGGTGTGTTATTGTTGTTGATATGTTGTGCACAAAAGCAAACGGCAAAAACAACATTGCATTGTTTTGTGTGTCTCCATACTAAGTTTCTGAAGCAACAACACATTTTGATTTTTGTCACATTTCATTTTCACATTTTTTCGCTAAAGACATTTTACAATATTTTTACATTAGGTCAAGTTGTTTTTATACTCTTCACGGAAGTGAATAGTATTATAAGTTTGTCATGAAATTTGTAACAGGCAGAAGGAGACAAAAAAAAAAAAAAACACATTCAGTGTATATATATTCTTGATCAACTCGATTAGACGAATTGATTAAGCCATGTCCGTTTGTCCATCTGTCCGTCTGTATGTATGCAAACGAGTCCCTCAGGTTTTGAGCTAGAGAGCTGAAATTTTGCACGAACTTTTCTTCTAACCATACGCAGTATATTTGTCGGAACCACCCAAGTAGGACCACTAGGAGGGAGGGGTACCTCCCATACAAACCACCCATTTGAATACTACAATGAAACATTCACTGCGTCGCGTCTTCAACATAGTCGAACTTAACATTCTGTCTTTTTGTCATTTACAATAATGAAATCTTGAGCATAAACATGGACACATAGAGAAAGAGAGAGAGAGAAGAGAGAGATAGAAACGTGTACATACTTTGATTTTCCTTAAGGTTCTTTAAATGTTTCTACTTTAAAAATGACATATTAAATTTTATTTCCATTTATGCTTTTTGCTTTAATTCATCGACTGAACATTTTTCTACTTTGCAAGTTATGTTTCATGACTATTCATAGGTTGATTGATTGATTGATTGATTGGTTGATAGTTTGATTGATTGACAGTTTGATGCCATGCCATCATAAGTTAATCGAGTTTTGTTAAACAAAATGCAAAAGTAGAAAATGGAAAGGAATAAAATGAAACACGGATCTAATGTTAAACCATTGAATGAAAAGGGTTGGAAACAGATGTACGTATGTAGTTTAAAAGAAAAAGGAACGTGTTTTTTATATACGTTACGTGTGTGTGTGTATATACTCGTATGTGTGTGCAAGTATATGGACTAAGAGAAAAGAGAAAGTTAACGTGCGAGAAAAGTCTTGCTGGAAATGAAATCAAGTAACGATTTATTCTATTCACCTACTTCGTATTGAATGGAAGCTTATGACAATTGAAACTGAACCTAAAGCCTTGTAAAATCCAACTTAATTCTTGTCTTTACCCTCTTTCAATTATCGTAGAATGTATCTTACTAAAAAAAAAAAGAAGACTTTCAACCTCTTAAACTTTAAACTTTCAAAAGCTATGTCTGTTTACAAATCCTTAGCATTTTGTTATTTTTTATTTCAATATTCTCACTAGATACAATATACTTAAAATATGATTTATGTTGTTTGAATGATTTCTAACAGATATGAAAGTATAAATCTCTTTAGTCATGGCAATGACATTTAGATCATTTCTCAGACAGTTCATATAGCACAAGAAGGATTCAATTTTTAATATCATAGTAATTTTTGAAATACTTATTTTCTCAGTTATTGTGTGTTCATTCCATTGATGGAAGTAAACGATAAACAAAAGAAACCAAGTCCACATGGAGCAATAATTTGCTCACACCATTTCAAAAAACCAGAATAGATTGACACCAAGAAAGCGAAAGAGAAAAAAATAACAAAAGGGCAGAAAGTAGGAAGAAATTTGTTGCATTATTAATTTTTATTTATTTATTTTTATTATAATTAATTTCATTAATTTTATTGCCTCAAGTGTATCTGCGGTATTACTATAGGAGACTGCCAATCTTATAAAAATATTCATCCGGCACCTCATATGTGGGCTTTGCCATGGAAATTCAAATCTTGATGACAAGAATAGGTGATAGTGATGGGCACAACCCGACACATGACCAAGTCAGTTTAGAAAAAGACAAATCTCTTTCCGGAAAAAAGCTAAATTGGCAACACTAGTCTGTTGGTATGCTCATGCAGAAAAATCTTCTTGTTTCAATTGTTTTTCAAATCGTTTCTTATTGTCAGTTGAAAAATATCTCAATCTTTATATATAAAATTCGAGTGTACGAAATTTTGTGACTCCTAATCTCCTAAACGGCTGGATCAATTTTGATAAATTTTTTTTTTTTTTTTTTGTTTTAGTTATGGGGTCACCAAGATGGTTTATGCTTCAGTTAGACCCGGTAGGTAGCGCTGTTGTTGAGATACAGGCACTTTTTTACCAAATTTTTAACATTTTTTTTATCTAGCACGCACTATACTAAGCCGATTTTAATAATTTTTTTTTTTTGTTTTAATGATAAATGAATACTAATAAAAAGAGTTGCATACTTTTTGTTTTCAGTATTTAACTTTCAATATAATATTTTGAAGTATTAAGTTTTTTGAAAATCACTACGATACGAAGCATAATGCTTTGGTTGTTATTATTGTTGTATTTTGTTATAAACATAAGAAACATCTGGATCTTGTCAGTATGTCAGGCGGCCGCCAGAGTCTGAGTGGCAACCAAGATTCACAACAAAAACTGTAAAAGACGGAGGAACTCGCATTATGATCTGGGCTTGTTTTTCATATGACGGCGTGGGGCCAATATATTGGATCAAGGATATCATGGATCGGCACCTGTATATGCATATAAAGCAGGAGATAATGCTGCTATATGCTAGTGAAGAAATGCCACTGATTTGGTAGCTTCAGCAAGACAATGACCCTAAGCATACAAGCAAAGTTGCCAAACAGTGGTTGCAGGCCAACGGAATAAATGTACTAGAATGGCCTGCACAGTCGCCAGATCTCAACCCAATTGAGAATTTGTGGTGCGACGTGAAGAATGAAGTTGCCAAACGTCTACCCAATAATGTTCAACAGCTTTGGGAAGCAGTTAGAGATGCTTGGAGCTCCATTCCTTCCCAAAGGTGTCAAAATCTTGTAGATTCGACGCCAAAACGATGTGCTGCAATTATAGCAAACAAAGGCTATGCTACTAAATACTAATTGTAGTGTAATAGTCGTAATTTTAGTTATTTTAATATTATCGTTACATTTGTGGTGGTTTGGGCTGGTGGGAGACCTTCAAATGAATCACTACTATTATTTTGACCGTGCAAATTAATTGAACTTTTGGAAAAAAAATTTTTTTTATTGTCATATGACATAAAGTTGTTATTATTTCCTTATGATTTTCTCATTAACACATCATACTTTAAAAAAAAAATATTTTTGGTACATTAAAACACCAATTCATTCATTTTATTTCTATCAAATTCATTTTCCAACTAGCGCTACTATTATTTTGACCGTAGCTGTAAATGCCAAACGAAATAATAATTACGATTAGGTTAGGGAATATTTTCATTTTGGTTCGCAGCCTTGTTAGTGGCCTCGCAGCCAATACAAAGTCAGAGTGTATAAATATATGCCTGTTAATCTGACAGAATGTACAATATACTTATACCTAGCTTAATTCTTTAATCTGTTAAGGGTCATCTATTTTACCTGGTCTCGGAAAATTGTGACTTGTTTATTTGATATTATTCTTTCAATTCTAATTCAGACACTTATGCCTATTTCAAAGGTGTAAGACTGAAGAAACCTTCTCTTTTTTCTCAAGCCCAATTGAAGTATTTACATTCATTTTAACTGTTTTGATTAATTGATTGAATCATAATCCCTTCAATTATGAATTTTTCAATTATAAGAACCATACCCTTTTTAAATTGATTAAATAAGCTTATTTTAATCCTTGCTCATATTTCTCAACATTTTTAAGATGAAGAAATTTCCTCAATTAATTTTAATGAATCATTAACTATTTTTAATCTATTCTTCGTATCTCATATCTTTGAATCTTCTGCTTTTGAAGTAGTCCTTTGAACAGTTGTGACCCATTTAAATCGGACCTTCTAAAGACTTTCCATTTTTCATAATTGATGAAATTGTTAAACGCACATTTATTTAAGCTTCATTTTCCTTCAACTCCCACAACTCCCACAACTCCTCCCTCCTATTTCAACTACTTTCTATATCTCTTGATGTTTATAAACAACATTTTTTTGTTTGTTTTTTTGTTTCTACAACTTACTACTCATTAACTTAATTAAAGCGAGTTCATCAAGAAAGCCTTCTACGCTTGGCGTTTTGCTTTAAAAAAGTTTAATCAAAAAAAAAATGAAAACCAAACGAAAAATATATGGATAAAAAAGAGAATAGCAAAAAATAAATTGGAGAAACCAAAAAAACAGGAAAAGTTTTTCAAGCGTTAAGCGTCTCTTTAATACATTTTCATTCATTTGGTTGTCAATTTTTAATTGGTTTATAATTTTATGAGCCTTTTTAATTTTAAAACAGATTGCGGCGCCAAGCACCAAATGAATGAAATCCAATTCAACTTAATTTAACTTTCCTCGATAAAATTTTACTTATTTTTTTTCACAATCTACATTTCAAATTTCAAATTTATGCTTTAAGCACGCACATACTACAAAGTACGAGTAGATACATAAACTACTTACTACATAGGTAAATGTTTAGTGTCCTTTCAATCAGTTAAAGGCACAAGTTGGGCGTGTAGACATGACCAGATACGGTCACACATAGAGAAACGCACACCTAATCCAAAGTGAAACTAGTTTTTGTCTATCTGGAAAAACACGCACAAGTCGCACGCAGCATTGCAGGTGTTGGTCAGGGCGATGGACGGAAAGACATCGTGGCAGGTTGGCAAACCAGCAAACCAGTAGACTAGTAGCTAGGGCGTGGCTACATATGAAAAAGATAGACAGATAGACATAGAAGAGTGGTCAAAAGAACTAACCGACAGGCAGACAAATTGCCATAAAGACAGACAAGTAGTGCTCATGCAAAATGAATGGGCAGCTAATAGCCGAAAAAGGGCTTCAAAACATATTCATGTTTAATGTTATCAATAATGAACGTCAATGGCCATGGGCAGGACAATCAAAAAGCACCATACCAAATGGCCACAGACAGATAAACTGATGGACAGATAGACTAATGGACAGACAAACAGACAGACAGAAAGCAAGCAAGAAAGAAAAGTCTAAAAGACAGTCCAGTAGAATGAAGACACTTTGGCAATGAGAGCGTCGCAATTCAATGTCACTGAGGAGGCATTTCTTAAGTAGGCAAAACGCAGCAGGGATTTAATAACCTCCTGCCGTTTGTCACCATCATCATCATCATCATCATCATCATCATAGTCCTGTACACATTTAATACACAGTTCCTTTTCATGTGGCTATGCCTACACCTAGTTTAGTGTAGTATATCTTTACAAAAAGTTTAGTTCATTTAGTTGGTTAGATTTTATCTTACGTGTATCCTAAATAAAAGTCACACTCATTTTCATTTCATTTCACTTCACTTTTTGAATGAGGACGAACACCACATGATGATTATAGTTGCTTGGTTGTGGTCTATGTAAAGGCAACAAATGTTTTCCTCATCATGATTTTCACAAAACCGAAACATAAAGTATACGACTGGTGAACTTGGCTTACCAAACTTTATTCTTTGCTTTCTTGCGGCACAAAGTTTGATCAAAACACATTCACATTATCTTTGTTTCCTGTGTCACGTTTCGCATTCGCTTGATTTTTGAAATATTGAAGTAATTTCATTCCTTTTCACATTGATGACAACACGCAATTTTCATTTCAAGTTGCCTTCTTTCTACAATTTAGTGCCACATATGTGGAAAAAAAAAAAAAATTTATAATTAACAAAGCTCACAGTTTTCTCAAAATAATCATATACCCTCCTCACCATATATTATTACATAGGTACATCTAGAAGAGTATGTTGACTATAAGACTAAAAGAATGTATTAAATTTGTGCAAATGTTTGTACAAATAGAAATAAAAATAAGCAGTTTAGTTATTCAATGATCTATAAGATCCAAAAGCTGTTGAACCTGAGTTGGATTAATTTTTTTTTCAAAAGTTTAACAAGCAGCATTTATTGCACGGAAAACATATCTTTCTTTATCATTTACAGTATAGAAGATGTCAGTGTTTGGTATACAATAAATAATGTTGTTATTAGAGATGGGCCGAGTATTCGGTTGATACTCGGTACTCGGCGTACTCGGCGGGTTTTTTGATACTCGTACTCGGCCGAATAACTCGGTTTGAATGCTGAGTATACTTTTTTTAAGAAAAGCAATATATTTAGTTGCCAAACTATAATATTTGTCCCTTTTCGGTAATTTTAGTAATTTCTTCGACGGTTTAAGTAATGTATTGCACTCCCGTAGGATCTCTCATTGACGTTCAGTTAATTGTTGTAGATTGGCTGTACTTGGGTTGTCCGTGATGTAGAGAGATATTGCCCTTTTTGCTCTAATAATCCGTTTATCATGTAAAAAGTACTGTTCCATCTTGTGGTAACATCTTGCACGAGTTTGTGCTCTGGCAGTTTTAGTTCTTTTTGTATCAGGGTCAGTTTTTCTTGTGCCACTGCAGACTGGTTAAAGTGGCCTACAATTTTTCTAGCTGAGGCAATAACGTTGATTACATTTTGTTCCTTCAACGAAGCTTTTACGGCTAATTGCAGCGTATGTATATGGCATCCTTTGCCAACATATTGACTATCATTTATGGCTTTCACCACATTGGGTCCATTGTCTCTCAAGTCAAGATGAATGCGAGTATTAATATCCCAATTCACGGATAAATCTGAAAGCACTGATCGAATATTGTCCGCCGCGTGGGGTCCTCTAAAATGTGACATCTGCAACACTCTGTGCGGCAATTTCCTATTCTAGCCAGTGAGCGGTGTAACTTAAGAATTCGAGTAAGTTATTCATGCAGGTCCAAATATCAGTAGTTATTGATATAGCTTTACCTTTTGCAAGTTCCGCTCTTCCCCTCGCGAACCTGCTTGTACTTGCTTACTCGAAATGGGAATTTGATAGAACCGAGTTACTCTGCCGAGTACTCGGTTGAAAAAAAATTGAGCCGAGTAAAACTCGGTACTCGTTACTCGGCAAAAGTGTTACTCGGCGCATCCCTAGTTCTTGTAGATTGCCAATTACCCATCCCCATCGCCCTCTCGCAGAGCCATCATGGTGTATTCGTCTTAAATCATTTATTTTTCATTTTATGTGTACTTGATGCAGTTCTACAAATTGCTGTAGGCGGATCCAAACTAAAAGAAAAATTCATCATTTCGGAGTCTATCGGAAACATACTTGCAGACAAACTTAGATCCACTTTTAAGCCATATTTCATGCAATAAACTGCTTTTCGACATCACAATGTATTAATAGCTAAGCTGTTTTTTTTTTTTTGTTTTTTTTTTTAACATAATGTACGGCATTATATTGTATTTTCAAAAATATAAACCTTCCTGGTGAATCATTCCGTCCATTGGTGAAAACCGTATGAAAATCCGTTCGACAGATTTTGAGTGTATCGTGTTAAAACAAATGATTTATAATATGTATAGATATATTGTATTATATAGAAATATAAAGAAAAATTATTATTGGTCTAGCGATCTAATTGAAGAAGTTAAAAACATAAGAAAAAAAAAAAAACTTTAATTTCTGGATAAATTTTATTAAATAATTGGAGGCTACACAGAATCCGATTGTCTTCATAGTTTACCCTATACACTACTACTACAATACTACTACAATATTTGGCTTAAGTTCATTCACAACTTAATAATGTGAAAGTTTGCTTTTAAATCAAATGTTCTTTGCAACAAATCATTCATTCATTTTATGGAAAAATTCAAACAAAAAAGAAATAGACTCACTCACCAATTTTAGCCTGAAAATATCCTTAGCTATGTGTCCCTAAGGTGTCTCTTAGTATTCTTATTTTGCCATTGATTACAATTTAGTAATTTTTAACAGCCAATGACAGCATCAGGTTAAAATTACATAATCGATTTATTTATTTATTTATATTAATTTTGTTTTTTCGTTATCTTAATTGTTTTTATTAATGACCGACCGCATTTACTTGTTGTTGTTGTTGGTCGTAAGGACCAACTGTAAATATGATGATTGTATTGTTGAATGAAATCTACAACAACAGGAATTAGTTCATGCTGTCAAATAAATTAATATTTAATTTCATTTTATTCTCAAGTGATTTTTATTTCATGATAAATGTTTTTTTTTTTTACTTATTTCCGAATTTATTATTGTAAGTAAAGTAAGTAAATCAAATATAATCTATCAAATATTATTCAATTTAAATAAGAAAATAAATTAATTTTATTTTTCTTGTCTTTCTTTTTTTTATTTTGTCTTGGGTTTTGGAAAATTACATAAAATTCTTTGAATGCCAATTTATCAATATCAATAACACAAAAAAAAAAAAAAAAACATTGTTTTGGAGATATAAGAAAGAAATATTTGCATAATATACATTAAGTTGTTATTCACCATCCATGACATCGTTTTAGCATATTTCAAAAGAATATAAAATTTCGTACTGTGATAATTTAAATTCCCTTGTTATTAATAATACTCCATTAATTTGTCTTGGTAATGCACTCACTGTAAAACTTCAAGGCTTGATGGATTGAAGTCTCTTTGTGATAATTTTGTTGTACTACCATGGCACAGAACGAACATCTTTCTAGAACTGAGCTAAAATGTATTGGTTTCTAGAAATCTTATTGTTTTAAACCTATCAAATATAATAAGTAATCTTATAATGGGAAATTTTAACAACAAAAATATTTAAAATTATGTAAATTTCATCATAGAATATCAATGTTCAAGTAGTACAAACTTATGGATTCAAACCTAACAACGATGACACACACCTCCAGTTCAGTTAAGTCCAGTTCAGTTTGGACATTTTTTGAATCCTTCTAAGTAATAGAAAAATGAAAACTTTGAAAATGGCTTTAAAATATTTTCACTACAATCAAATTTCCATAATTCGAACTTTTTTTAACTTGAATTCTTAAGTTGAATCGTTTGTATTAAAACATGGATACGAGTGGTACTATTTATATGTTGGAAATATCAAATAATAACAAACATTTTTAAATGAAAATGCGTCCGTGGCCTTGGTTATAAGCTTTCTTTGTACCATTTGGGTCAGGAACCTTGGAATAATTATAATCAAAGTTACGGCAGCTGTGCAGTGACTTGCTAAGGGAAGAGCCCAATCAGATCATAATCAGATGAGATGAGAGATGAAATTGAAAGATTCAGTCAAAAACATGTAGAACGATCTGAGAACTATGCATGACAGAATATTATTGGCCAGCTAAATCTAAACAATACTTTTTTCTTTATTGAGACTTTAACACAAAACAATCAAATCCATTGAAATATTCAACTTTTCCGGTGGACAATCCAAAATTTCTCTTTCTTGTTCTTATTATTTGGTCTATAAAAAAAAACAACACGAAAAATTCAGCCAAATCGGTCACGCCATTTTCATGATAAGAGCATTTTTATAATAAGAAAATAAATTTTTTTTCATTATTGAACAAAAATGTTCTTGCAGGCAACGTACATTTCTCTTTTATCAGAATATATAAATTACTTGGTGCAACGAGATTTGAGTCATGAGTTATATTAAAAGTATTGGCGGCAGCAAAATCATTTGGTCGCAACGCAGCGTCAAATTTTGACATGACTATAAATAAAATCCTTATATATAATGTAAAAATGTATTTACTTGTATTTTAATACATTTCTGTCTTGACAAATATTTTAATTTCTTTCCCCTATTTCCGGGTACTTAAAAAAAAAAAAAAATTACATTGAAATGCCAAAAACGGAATGGTGGTTTAAGTATTTTTTCCTTTGTTGTCTTTAGTCTTGGCTTCATTAGTGACGGAGTCAATGCGTATGTTTAGACTGCTTGCAATTAAACGACGTGCCACCGGCATATTTAGACGTGGTGCTGCATTCAGATGAGGCTGCAATAAAATTAATAAAAATTTACAATTATTTGGAAAAACAGCAAGCAACAAGAAATGGGAAAAAATTACCAAATTGGCGCAAGATCCTTCCTCCTTTTTCTTCAAATACAACGAACGTAAAGTTTTAACGGCTAAATCGAAAAATTCTCTGATTTTTATAGAATCGTCTGGCGTTACCAAGGGATCAACAAGAAGGTCCAATGCCTTTCTCACTTTCTCTTCGACTTTCGGTATCATCTCATCGATATTCTGATTTGTGACCTCAAATGTCACATCGTCACTAGACAAATCAAAGCTATCAGCGGACGCCATTGCAATCTTTTTCTTGTTTCGCGTTATTATATATAAATCTTTTTTTTTTATATAATTCCAAATTCTACACGACTTTTGCTCAAATATTTTTCTTTTTTTTTTTTTGTTAATGTGAACGTCGAGTTAGATTTAAAGAAAAAATCAACTGTCACAAAGCAAAGAAGTTGCCGGACTTCTGTGATGAAATAAATGATTGGGTTGTTAAGTTGGCATGTTAAGTTGGCATGTCCATTATTAGTAAAATTAATACTATACAAACTTAGCAACCTTTTTAATCAACGGACAATTTAAATGTTCAAATTTTTTGGCGGGCTGCACATAAAGTAACACGTATTAATGATTTACGAAACTTTATTTATAATAAACATAAGAAGAAAAAAAAGTAAATATTTCATATACAAATTTTAATGCAAAATAAAAACAAACAAGAAAGAAGGGCTCCTTCCTTAAATCCCTCCAATAGCTTCAAAATTCATCAGATCCATCCAAATTGAATTTCTTTTCATAAGAAAACATCACCTCATAAGGATCCGACGAAACTAATAGAGAATGCACCAAGTCCTCCATAGTTTTTAGATTTACTAGTAATATACGACACTTAGGTTTATTTATTTATATAATACATTCCTAATAGTCTCAATTAAAATACTAAACCAATTATAAAGTCATATATATAAAAATATTCGTGTTAATTGACTTCGCACTGCGAAAAAAGCTGAAAAATATTTGATAAACTTACTAAACCAACCATGTGGTGACCTTCAAAGCTCACAGCTGGACGAATATTGAGAATAAAATAATATTTAATAAAACCATAAAATTCGTTGAAAAATTAAAAAATTGACGAATTACGAAAATATCAAATATGAAAATCATATATGGTGCCACCAGAACGGTCGTGTTTTCCACTGTGCGATGGTTGTCATATTTTTATACTCTTCAGGTAGTGAAAAGTATTATAAGTTTGTCATAAAGTTTGTTTCTTTGACGGTTTGTTTTGCGAATTTCTCTGAAGACTTCCGCCAAACACATAGTCGTGTACCATTCAGAATTGACCATCCTATGTTGCTCAAGCAGAATAGTGGCCACATGACCCATTCGGCCAAAGAAACAGGCGACCATTTGCCTCGCATTGCTTCAAGAGCGAACAATGTTTGTTGCATTTGGCTTGTCTTAGAACATTCGATGCTGTTTTGTTTACTGTTCATGCGCATGTATCTATATTGCGTCACCTGTCAGGATTTTATACACGTCTTTTGAATCACCACGGTTGAATTTTTCAAGCATTTCCTTACTCCAATCGATGCGAGCCTTTTTTTGAGCTATTGATAAATTATGGGGTATCCAACGACTGCAAATTATTTTTACAACCAAGTGTTCATGCAAAATCGAATGTTTTCAAGTGGAACTAATGTGCAAGGATGCTTCTATTTCACGATATGTCACATGACGATCTTACATTATCAATTCATGCACTGCATCGATGTTTTGTGGCACAACAACCCATTTTGGACGACCTTCACAGAATTTGACGGCTACCAAACTACGACAACGATTGAATTCAAAATACCAGCGATATACTATGTTTTTTGATGGTGCTTTATCGCCATACAAAGAACTGAGTTCATCGAAACATTCTTATTGAGATAATCCATGTCGAAAGTTATGAAAAATTATCCATCGAAAATCTTCTATTGAAATTTCCATTTTTTGGCCAAATTGATTTTCTTAACTCACTGTAAACGAAACAATTTATGCTAAAAAAATGTCAAACTTTATTATGATGTTACCAGATTTTAGCTATTGACATTAGTGTTGCCAGTTCCCGACATATAAATAGTACCCCTCGTATACATAAATGTCAAGATTGAGTTAAAAGTTGAATGTGGTTAATAGATTTTTACCCAATATTGTTATATAAGCTGAAGAAACTCTTCTCAACAATATACTATTTTCTTACCTTGACACATCACATGTACAATAATATTATGGACTCGGACATAAAACAAATCTGAACTGGAGTGATGCAAGTGTTGCATTGACATAATAATGCGATCTACGCTTTACACTTTTGACCTCCCGTTTCTATTTTATAGCTACATGTGTTACTGATGCAGCACTTCTTATGACTCAGCGTCTAACTCAACTCAATTTTTGCAGAACCAGCCAAGCATAATGAAGCCAAGGCTTAAGAGGTGGAATATTAGCGTCAAGGCAGATAAATCTCCACATGTCACCTTCAGTCCTAGGCACACATCCACCGATTCAGCTAAACGGGAATTACATAGCAATCTACACCTCAACCAAGTTCCTCAGATTGATATTTGATAGGCGGTTGACCTAGAAACCAGGATGAGGTGGCTTATGTGAAAGAAATAAGTTCCTCCTTTCTAAATCCATCTTACAGCCAGTCCATATAGGACTTAAGGCATTAAATTCTAAAATATAATTTCAAAAAGAAAAAAAAAAAAACGCTGAAATCATACAAAAGTTTCATTTAAAGCCAACAATTTGTTGGTTAATAGCAGGCACACACACTCGCAGGATAAAATGATACCACCCCCTCTATCTTCCTTTTTTCAGATGACCAAAAGGAATTCAGCCAAAAAACTCCCATTAATAACTATGTATAATAGCTCTTAACTTACATAACAATCAACCCATGTCAATCTCAACCCAAAAAAAAAAAGAAACTTGCTGTGTCTTCCATTGGTGATAGTTGCATATAAAAGATACAGTTAAGATACATGGATACAATGAAGATGATATACATATGCACATGTATAAGATGGAATACTTATATGTATTGGGCGTACAAATAGAAAATCGCCGTTTTTTTTTCATAATTTGAGGCTTTATTAAAAAAACTCGTTACATACTCAATCTTCAAAATAATTTCCATTACTAGCCACAATTTTTTCCCATTTTTCTGGCAGCTCTTGAATTCCTCGTCGGAAAAATTGTTCGTCTTTTGACGCGATCCACGAATCAATCCAGTTTTTGGCTTCTTCGAAAGAACGAAAGTGGTGTCCTGCCAGTTCATGCGTCATCAATCTGAAAATTCAAAGTTTCCAGGTATGTTTTCACTACCTTGGAAACATGTGGCCGAGCGTTGTCATGTAGAAGTATCACCTTGTCGTGTCTTTCCGAGTATTGCGGGCGTTTTTCCTTCAACGCTCATTCAAACGTATTATTTGAGTCCGATAGAGGGCTCCTGTGATGGTTTCCCTTGGTTTCAAGAGTTCATAGTACACTACACCGAGCTGGTCCCACCAGATACACAGCATCAGCTTCGAGCCATGAATGTTCGGTTTTGCGGTCGAACTTGATGTATGGCCGGGAAGCCCCCACGATTTTTTCCGCTTCGGGTTGTCATAGTGTATCCACTTTTCATCGCCGGGCACGATGCGATGCAAAAAACCCTTTCTGTTTTGCCGTTGGAGGAGTTGTTCGCACATGCAAAGGCGCCGTTCGATGTCCCTCGGCTTCAACTCGTACGGCACCCAATGTCCCAGTTTCTGGATCATTCCTAAGCTCTTTAGGCGATGATAAACGGCTTGCTGAGTCACGCCCAATAAACTTGCAAGTTCCTGTTGCGTTCTACACGAATCTTCATCCAGCAAAGTCTCTAATTTTCCATCCCCGAACTTTTTAACGGGACCGGGACGTTCCTTGTCTTCCACGCCATATTCGCCATTTTTAAACTTTTGAAACCATTCCCGACACGTTCTTTCACTAATATAGCTTTCACCATAAGTTTCTACAATCATTCGATGCGCCTGAGTAGCATTTTTTTTCGAATGATATGCAAAAAGCAACACTTCCCGCAAATGGCCCTTTGTAGGCTCGAATTTTGCCATTTTCGCTAACGAACAGGACAAAGCACAGTCAAAATACACAAGCGAGATTATTTAGAGTTGTTGACCGATACCTCAGCTGGCTATGTAATGTTTCTGATCGTACTTATCGACCGATTAGCGGCGCTGGCGCCATCTATGGGAAATCGGCGGTTTTCTATTTGTACGCCCAATACAATATAACTTTCACTGTTAATCTTAAGGTTGATTGTCATTTGCCCCCTTGTGGGAGTATCGTGGTGGTTGTGGTTTAATACCCAAATGCGGGTAGAGTAATAACTCGACGTGGAGTTGCGTTATACAACCGGGTGCTGTGACCCAGAGAGCAGCAGAGGTTTAAGATAGGCCTCGCTCCCCACCAAGGAGAGAGTCATATTTACCAAAATAAATATGACTTAAATTTGGGACCTGCGGATATATATCCAAGGGGACGTTGATTGACGTTTATCAATCCATGTGCTTGGCACCGTGTTCTTAAGTCTTCACAGACAGGCGAGCACGTAAAACACTGGTACTTCATTGTCATTTGCACAGTTGGCTTTTCTTTTTTTTTTTTCAGGTGTATGAAATACAATTAACATAAGGAATCATTTTGGACTCCTGTTTTTTGAGTCTCATGTTTTCGAATAGTAATCGCATCTTAAACAATCTGAATATGTCATTTATTGCCTCAATGATTTTGAAAGAAAAATAGTAAAATGTTTAAGATTTACATTTTTAATGTTTTTCTTCTTTCATATATACAATTTTTTTTTTTTTTTTAATTTAATTTATTTACAACAAGAAAAGAAAACAGAAAATCGCTGACGTCTATTGATTTCATACAATATACTACTCATACACATATGTACTTGTATTGTATATAAATGTATCTAGATGCGCACGTCTATGTAATTTCATGACATTATTTAAGAAAATATTGAAACGTTTGCACATTAAATAAATTGTCCATTATTTATGTAAATTGATAATGTAAGCATTTTAATAATATACACACAAAGTGTTTGTTTGCGTATTACAATACTATTTTTTGATCCAATATACATTTATTTATACATATCTACATACATATATACACAATATGTATATTGTTGTATGCATAGAATGTAGAGTTTTTGTAGATAGATACGAGTATATAATATCGTGTGAAATTTTATTAAATTAATATTTAATCAAAAATCATTCAAACGTTCAATTATTTTTACTATTGTATTTTACTGCTCATTTGAGTTTATAATTCCATTCAATTGAAGTTAAATAAGTGATTAAATAAATAAAATAGAAAATGAAATTAAGTCATACAACAGCATAATATACATAACATATATATTTATCTATTTATCTGCATATGAATTGTACATTTGTATGGTGTAGTTATATATAAAAAATATTGGTAAGAAATAGTCTGCAAGAGACTAAAACTTACTTCAATTTAAAACAAAAGAAAAATTGTTATTGTAAATGAATTGACAGAATAAACAATCCAATAGATACACAAATATACACCTATACAGAAATATGAGATAGATCAATAAAAAGATTGATAAATAGGCAAACAGATAGACAGACAGACAGACAAACAGATAGATAGACAGACAGACAGACAGACAGACCTAGAGTTAAATACACAGCGAAAATTTTGTTTATATATTGGGTTGGGTTGGTGGAAAAGTAACTTCCATCTCTGTTTGTATTAATCCGATCTGGGATTATGCTATACAATAATGAAAAGGTGGCAGGCAACCTTGGTAAAACCATGCTGCTAAAACAATGAACAAGTGATTATTAAATCTGTTGTTTTTGCGTAAAGGAAATGACTGCCGAAACAGACAAAATTCGTTACAATTTATTGTATTTCTAAGAAAAAAGGTTATTCCGCAGCAAAAGCTCATAAAAAAAATTTGTGCACATCATGGAGAAGGTACTACTTTCATTATTATCAGAACAATCAGTTCGAAAATGGTTTGCTCGATTTCGTTCGAGAAATTTCTTTGTGAAAGACGCGCCTCGCGTCTGGTCGGCCTTGCACCGAAAAAGTTGACAAAATTATTGAAAATGTGGGGAATGACCAGCACATAAGTACTCGTGACGTCGCTAAGGATCTTGGTATCCACCATTCGACAGTTTTACACCACCATTTCAAAAAGGCGGGCTATGCAAAAAAACTGGATGTTTGGGTACCATACAATTTGACAGAAAAAAATCTTATTGATCGTATTTCATTTTGCGAAATGTTACTGAAACGGAATGATTTGCTGCAATTGCCTTTTCTTTCCAAATTGATGACTGGCGATGAAAAATCGATAGCATACGACAATAATGTGAGAAAAAGGTCATGGTCTAAACAAGGTGAATCCGCCCAAACCATTGCAAAGCCGGCACTAACGGCGCTACGAGGAAGTTGTTGCTGTGCATTTGATTGGATTGCAAAGGTTTTGTGCATTATGAGTTGCTCCCACCTGGGCAAACGATAAATTCGGAATTCTATTGTCAACAACTAACAAAACTACATGCAGATTTGAAGGAAAAACGGCCACAATTGGTAAACAGAAAAGGTATAGTCTGCCATCACGACAACGCTAGGACACACACACACACACACACACACACACACATCTTTGATGACACAGCAAAAATTGAGGGAACACAGCTGGCAAGTGTTAATGCACCCACCATATAGTATGGACCTAGAACCATCTGATAACCATTTATTTCGGTCCATGCAGAATTATCCTGATAGCGTAACAATGAATTCCCCGTCATCAGAAATTCCAGAATTTCTACAAAGACGAGATTATGGTTTTACCCGAAAGATGGCAATGGAAAAATATTTGATGAAATAAAGTTTGCTTTGTTATATGAAACAAATTGTTGAAACATAATTCACATTTTCGTAAGTTACTTTTCCACCAACCCAATATTTATCAATATTACTATTGCCAATAATGACTATGATTGTCATGATTGTCATGATGATGATGATGATTATGATGTGATGACTTTGTCATCAATACACTACGTGATTTTCATAATTCAATAGACAACAAATTGAGAGTATGAAAGACAAAATAAATTGAGGATAGCAGCTGGAATGGAATGAAATGGAATAAGGAGATTATGTTTATGATGCTTAAACATTGTCAATAATTTCCTTTCTATCATCAAATCTTTTCCTGTTTTGTTTTTATTTATATTTTTTTTTTTTTTCTTTTGCAGTCGATGCTTTTTTATTTGCTTATGCTTTGCATATTTGCATATTGTATCTCTGAAATTTGTACACAAATAATATTGTTTGTATATCGCTTTTTTTTTTTTATCTATTTACTATAAATACAATACTTGTCATGATAAAAAAAAAAAAAAAAAAATGCTTGAGTAAATAATTGAGTGTATAAATGATTGAATAAATGAATGAATTATGGTGTGCGGTATCATGGTTAAATGTATCTTTAAAGAGTATTTATCCATCTATCTATATATCTATCTATCTATCAATGAGAAAAATCAACTTTTACAAAGAGTTTTTTACTTGCAAAATCATCAAAATTTCAAAGTAAAAAAAAAACAAAACACACAAAAACGAAAAAAAATAGGATTGGTTAAATTGAAAGGAAAAAAGGATATACCACGCCTTATACTACTTACAAATATCATTCAGTCATTCGTTTATATAAGTACATAGTACGTAAATATAGATATGAACTTCTATGTGTCTGCACCTTTGTTATTTTTGTATCCATTCTATCTATCTATTTCACTTCACTTCAGTTGAGTTGTTACTATCCGAAGCGAAGTGAATAGAATTGAATTGAACAAGAGTAAAATAAAACTAAACTGAACTAAACTGAAAATAACAAAACAGAATAAAATAGAATGGAATACAAATACGAATACGAATACGAATAGAATAGAATACGAATAGAATAGAACTTAACTGAAGAAATTTAAGCGGATATTGTACTAAAGTATAAAGGTGATTTAAGAGGAAAAGTGCAAAAGTGTTTACGAATGAAATTTTATGCATTTGATTTATTTCTTTCCTTTCGTTTGCGATAATATTTTTTCTTACAATATTTAATAGTACAAACAACAAACCACAACACCAACAAAATGAATGACATTAGCAAGTGCTTTCTATCCCAACTACCATTTTCAGGCTCATAACTCAAAGTTACACTATGCAGTCAGTCAGTATTCAAGTTGAAACAAACCAAATATACAATAGTATTGTATCTTTCGCTTAAAATCTACCTCACAAAACTTGCCTACCAACGACCCGCATTTTTATGCTGAGCTCAATTGATTTGCATAAAAAATCTCTATTGTACAATACAGTAAAATACACTACCCCTGCCAACGAACGACAAACAGACCGAAAAAACAGTCAGATAGACAGGCAAACAAGCAAACAGACAAACAGACAAACCGACAAACCGACAGGCAGAGACCGTTGATAGACACAAACAAAACAGAGAGGAATAGACCAAAATTTTTATACGCAGTCAGCAATTGGCATTGAACAACGCCCTAACTTCCTTTTACAATATTCTATCTTTCTTTCTTTGCCTTACAATTGGATTAACCACACGCAAACAGTTTTGTTTTTTTTTTTTTTTTGTGTTTTGAATTTCAGCCATAAGAGACGCGCGGTAAACATATGCTAAGCTAAACTTCTTGGCACAAAGACATGACCAATAATTTATTTCAATAATCAAAAAAAAAATAATGTTGTAATGATCAAAAAGGAACAACAAATTTAATTATTGTAAAATTCAATAAAAATTAAATTTTGTAATAAAAAAAAAAAAAAAAGAAAGAGGTGTCGTGGGACACCCGGTTAGAGCTTACAGCTTCATTTAGAACAAAATTTTTAATTTTTATTTTTATTTATGTTTTAATTTTTGGTTTTTTTTTTTTTTATTCATATTTACGTATGTGCAGACAGATACAGACGGACATGGCTAAATCACCTCGTCTACTCATCTTACAATGTCTATATCAGAAACTTATGGTGTCTCAATTTCAGTTCAATAGTCCAAAGCCCAAAAAAAAGTTTTTCTAATTAGAATCTTTAGAAATTTTAATGTTGGGTTCTGATGTATAGCCACAATCCATTTAAATTTCAAGATCGTGGGATTACTGAATCGTATAGCTGCCATACAAACTAAAATGTTTCTTGTATGGCGACCCCTTTAAATATTCTAAAATATTGTAGTTTTAGTTTTTATTGCTGGTGCACATTCTAAGAAAATTTGATTTCTCTACCTATTACGGTTCATAAGATATGACCTCTTTGGTTACAGAACCCTAAAAATGCATTCATTTACCTACACACACACACACACACACACACACAATCTTCCTTAGAATCTTTCCCGTCGCTTCCAGGTATTTTGAAATTGTTACTTGATCAACATGTAATGCATTTGCAAGCTGTTTTTGTGAAACGCTCACATGATTCCACATCCAATAATGCTTGCAATTGCAATTGGTCAATATGCAGCAATACGAAAACCCAAACTTCCCACGAATGCCTTTCTTTTGGCACAAAAGTTGACATTTTCAAGGCACCACAAAAAAAAAAAATCTTAATGAAACGGCAATCAAATGACTTAAACATGGATGCTTCAAACACATATGTATCCATATGTATCCAACTACAACGAAATTAACGAAAACTGATGTTTCATGGGAATAGACCAGTACCAGTATTTAAAAGTTTGGAAAGCAGTTTTCAACAAAAACTGACGAGCATGGAGTACAATTTCGATTGATCTAATTAAAAGCTTGAATTATTTAATATTTCATTAAATTTTCAGTATATAGAACCGGACCCAAAGGGTACCATAGAAAACCCTATTGCAGAGACTTCGTTGCCCGTCCCAACATCCTCGGGTCATATTTCATGAACCGTTATAGCTAGAGAGTTGAAATTTTCACAGAATATGTTTATCTATCCGGACACTAGCAACAAATACTAAAACTGAAATATTTTTAAAAACTTAAAGGGGTCTCCATATACGAAATATTTTGATTTGTATGGCAGCTATATGATCCAGTAATTCTACGAACTTGAAATTTGAATGGTTCGTGGTCATGCATCAGAAACTTATATTTTCGAAATTTCAAAATGATCGGACTACTGCGGAGGGTACCTCCCATACAAAACTACCATTAAAATTCAGGTTCTTATTAGAAAAACTTTTTTGTTTTTTGTTCTATCAAACTGAAATTTAGAAACTATAAGTGTCTCATATAGGCGCAGTAAATCTCTTGGAATCAACCAAATCGGCCACCTAGGAGAGGTACCGCCCATACAAACCCACCAATAAAATTCAGGTTCTTATTCTTATTCATTTATTCTTACCATATAAAAATCTCTATTCTATTGTTAAATATTATCATTCATATATAAGTACAATATTGTATATAAAATAAGATATTTGAATATACAATATATTAAATTATCTTTAAGTGGGCGGCGGGCTATTCAAGTGAAGCACACTTCAGTTGTTGAAACAAAGAAAAATTCTTAGCTATCTTATTTTGTACTTAACAACCATAGAGAATGAAGTACAAAAAAACAAAAAAGTAAAATCATTTGAATGAATCTGTGAATAAATGAAGGAATGATGATGATCAAATAGTACAAGTAAACGGAAAACGGAAGTGAAAAGTGGTTGCTTTGAGTACGGAAACTACTCACTATTATTTACTATATATAAAATACAATATTAAGTGCTATACTGTAACTTTACTTAAGGCTTTCAAAAATTCTTTTCCATGGCTACTTCTAAACTTCAGGCAGGCATTCAGGCATTCCGGCATTCAATCATTTCCGGACGACAATAACAACAACAACAGTAACAGCAACATGATAGAGCTCTCTCACTTGTATAGGCGCCCCACCACAAGTAACTCAACGGAGACACTCAGTCATTCGTCGTACCTTTTGTTTTGCATACTTTAAGGCGCATTGAAAAAAAAAAAAAAAACAAAGCGAAAAGCAAAGTGTCATGGAGAAAAATAAAGCGAACAATTAGAGTGTTGGGATCTTACTTTAATACATAGGCAATGTCACAATTCAGTAGGATTAGGCTTACCATAGTTTAGTAGTTTGGTATTGTATTGTATTGCATAAGTTTTAGTTGGCCCAAAAACTTGATATTGCATGGAGTGAAAGTATGTCTCTGTGTGTGTGGTGGCATAGCGTGGAATTTTATGCTTTTGTAAGCTTTCTTAATTCAGTTTTTTTTCACTCACTTTATGTGTTGTTTCCTAGTTCTTTCTTTCATTCATTTTTCGATTATGCGTCGTCGTCGTCGCTGCTGTTGCGTTTTGAGTTACTTCCAATCGATATTTTGAACATAAGTAAGTAATACAATAGTATTAGTAGTAGTAGGTACTAGGTCCAAACAATATGGGTGCATGCTTTTGTTTGCTTTTGTATTGTTCCACAAGTGACCAACTTTTACAATTGTGATTAGTGTGTATTTCTGGGTATGTATTTCAAGTCAATTTGTGCCCTTTTTGCTTTGTTTCTGTAAGAATTTTACTGTTTTTCATGTTGTAGCATTTTCAGTTTATTGGAATTTCGGTGGTTTTTCAATTTTGGGAAACTTGTTTTCGTTGTCAACAATTTATGCCTTTCTGTTGGTTTGGTTTTTTTCTGAAATTGTAAAGCCTGCAAGAGACAGATAAAAATGAAGTTATTTAATAAGGAAGTTTGCGTTTGCGTTTTCTTTTCTTTTCTCCTTCTTTTTTAGTTTTGTTTGTTTTATTTCTTAACTTTATCTTATCTGAACATATCTCTTCAGTCAGTCAGTTTGTCAGTTACCAGTTTCTTTGTTTAATTTTCTTGTTCTTCTCAATTTTTTCGCTATCAAATTAGTTAATTTTTGCTAGTATCTATTGTACAAGGACCAAATGCAGGCATTGTCCACTTGCAAATGATTGTGTTTTTTGGTGACTTCGAAGAAGTTTTGTCATGAAAAGTTACAACATGTCATTTGCAATTTTGTCTCATTTTTTTTATTTTATTTTATTTCATTTGAAACAAATGATTAGAATATTTTCTAAGAAAGCGATTTCTTTGATTTAATTTTGATATTTTTCCATATCATTTATCATATTTCAAATAACAAAGACAGAAGTATTCATTCTCTGATCCATTCCATGTGCTTCAATCTGAATTTGGCGCATCAATTTATGGCTCCATCGCACATGGAAGCCAGAAGAGTCAACTACCAGCCCAAGTTCGATCAAATGTGAAGGTTTTCCTACTGGTGTTCATAGTCAGTTCAAAAAACTCTAGGTTGCATTGACCACTTTGAAGTATTCAAACCAATGTTTTGACAGATTCCTCACTTCATGTTAGATCTATGATTATGAACGATGCAAATAGTTTTATTGTGACATATTCGATTGAAACATTCATGAGCTGAATTTAGCAAGTTGAAATTTTTTACCTCTGTGTATTATATCTGCTGGTTACTTTCAGTCGATAGACATTCAAGACTATTTCGTCACTTCACAATTTATGGTGTGTCACCTTACTATTGTAAACGAGCAGCAGACTTCCACAGAATACAATTTTAATGGTATCGTTCGTGCCCAAAGCCACGGAACCATTCTCGTTGTCCGTCCCAATATGGCACATGGGTTATAGCTAGAAAGTTGAAATTTTCACAGAATATGTTTATCTATTCGGACACCAGCAAATATTAAAAATAAAATATTTTCGAAAACTTAAAGGGGTCCCTACAAGAAACTTTTTGGTTTGTATGGCAGCTATATGATCCGTAATCTCACGATCTTGAAATTTGTTTGGTAGATGGCTATATAAACACGTATTTTTCGAAATTTCAGTTTGATCGAACGACTCCAACAAACTCACCATTAAAATTCAGGATCTTATTCGATTGGACTATCTGAACTGAAATTTAGCCCCAACAAACCCCAATCTGATACGGAACCCTCCGTGTACGAGTCTGCCACTCTTTACTTTTATTTTAATTACAATATACATTTGAGTCATTAATTAATTTAAATCATCATCTGTTAAATTGGTTTTTTTTTATTTTGAAAAAAAAAACGAAATAGTTATGATGTATGGTAGATAAATAGTATCCTAACGGAATAAATTTAAAATGTCATATTTTACTGAATATAAAATGAATCTGCTTCGCTGGCATTACAAAAACTTTCAAGAAAAAACTTAAAACAAAATCAAATCAAATATGAACTGAGAATTTATAATTTTATCTGCCTATTAAGAAATGATACATCAGTTCATTTCATGATTCTCAGATTGCCAAATATTGATTGTTGATTGTCATTGTTTTAAATTAAGTAAAATTAAAGTAAATGGAAGATTTACTTACAGTAAGGAAACAGAGACAGAACAGAGTTATTTATTATGCCTATAAAGGGACTCACACACCATCCTAATCTAATCTAATCTAATCTACTAATTTCTTATAATAAAAGGTAATTTTATTTTGTTTTATATTTGTTTTTTATTTTATTTTATTGTGTATCAAAACAAATAAAAAACTTTGTAAACTTCACTTGGAAATGGCATAGAACTTTGTTGTCCTTTTTTGTTTTTTTTTTGGTTTTTTCTTTATATTTTTGAGTTGCCTGAATAATAGTCCTCAATGACTCAAACAGGAAATGCAACAAACAAATTATTTATAAGATGAGATATTAAACGAATTACACCTTTAAAATGAGAGAAAACTTTTGAGGAACTTTTTATATCTGTTCTTGTTCTTATTCTTGTTCTTTTTATTTGTTTTATTCTTCCTGCTGTTTATTTTACTTCTGTATTAATTAGAAAACGTTCAAAAAAAAAAAAAAACAGAAAAACCTTATTTATGATATTTTTCCTTGCTTTCGTTTCTTTCTTATATCACACAAATACTTGTACTATATAGTAATTCTTCTTTCATTAATTCATTGCAGATACATCAAGAAGACGTCAACAAAAGCTTCCGCAACATTTGAGGAACACAATAACAAAGCAAAGCATATAATATACTCGTATCATCAGAACTGAACAAAACGAAGACAACAAAACTACAACGAAACAAACAGGGAAAGAAAAATTATAAAAGAAAAGAAAATGTCATCATCAACATCATCGTCGTCAATAGAATGCAATCATAAATAAATAAATAAACAGAACAAAAAGTAAAAACAAAAAAGCAAAAAGAATATCAAGTTATTCAAAGATAAATATAGAAAAACAGAAGAAAGATGTAAGATACAAGTATTCAAAATACAAAAAATGTAAAAGATGAAAGTCTAGATAACATACAAACATACAGCAACAATGAGAATGATGCTGATGCTGATGATGGTAGATATTATCAAATGCAACAGCAACTGCAACAACAAAATTAACAAAACTAAGTATAGAAACTTTAACAACAACAACGACGACAAACTAAAGAAACAAAACAATGTAGATATATGTATTTGTGATGCATCATATTCTATTCTATTATTTTACTTATGTGTAAGTATTTATGTGTATGGTGTTGTTGCTCCTTAAGGAAGACTATACTATGTGACTACAACAGTCAACGACATGACTAAAAGTGATTAAAGCTAAAAGCAACACTAACAACAATAAATTGTATCGTATACTAACTAACTAACTAACTAACTACTTACCAGAAGAAGGATGAACAATAATGAATGAATGAATAAAATAATAATAAAATAATAGAAATAATAAATACAATAAGAAGAACATGAGTCTCTGTCTGTCTCTCATCAAACAAAGCTAAACCGGAAGCGGAAGTAAGCATTGACGAAGTTCGTTGCTTCCATGAATGACTGCTGATTGCTGACTGCAACTCGTCAGTTTAAGTCAGGAAAGAACTCAAAAAATATTCTAAAATGAAACTAACACCAAAAGTGAATTATATCCGGCACTTTATAAGAGTAAATAAAAACAAAGACTCTTGTTAATGTAAAGATACAAAGATACATTAAAAGTTGAAGTGCTCAATTTAGTGAGTCACTAATAAAATATAATACAATAATAATCAAGAACTAGAAAACCGACGACCACAACAATTATTAAAATGAAAATGGCGTACATGAGAGATAAACGGACGGTAAAGAGTCTAAAGGAGAAGAGAAACAGAGTGGAAAGTGGAAAGTGGAAAGTGCGTTCAACCGAGTAGTGTAAGCACTTACACACGCATTTACTCAAATTCATAGGAAGCTAGCGAAACAAGACTGAATAAAGTCGTGAAGAAGGTAAAGTTACTAGAAGGGAAAAAAAGTAAAGTACTAAAGAACTTTGCCTTCAAGGCAGAATAAGAAATAAAGGAAACATCAGAGAGAGATGTGAAGAAAAGAATTCTATTGTAGAATAAGAACAACTCGGCTGAGATTGTTTGGCACGTCTTTTAACTGAGTGAGATACGGATAAGATAGACAGAAGACAGACGACAGACGACAGACAAACAGAGCAGACATTAGATAAACAACAAGAAGGAGCGCATAGCGATAAACTAAGTAATCAAATGAAAGAATGAGTGACTCACTGAATGAATGAATGAATGAATGAATGGGTGAGTAGTCACACCGACCGACTACAAGTCAGAGTCCCCCATGTACATGTGGTAAGCAACAAACAAACAAGCAAACAACACACACTCACACACTCGAACGTGCAACAAGAAGAAGAAGACGAAGAAGAACAAACAAAACAACTACAAAATCAACAAGAAATGTGCTCTGAAGAAAGCAAACAACCAAGCAAAGAAAGCACTCACCCTCCCAGGACAACAACCAACCAACCATCCACTTAGCATTAAGACGAAGATGAAGACCAGAATCAGAATCAGTATCAGAATCTCAGAACCAGAACCAGAACCAGAACGAAGAATGTGAAGTCAAAACACAAAAGCAAACAAAACAGGTATCTGCTGCAGGCTTTGTTGCTACAGTTAAACACAAAGTTGAAGTTTAAGAAGCAACAGCAACAGCACAGAACAGGCACTGCCATCCCGAAGGATACAAGACCAAAGCAAGAAAAACTATTACTTGCTGCTATACTATAATACATCACTATTATTATTATTATTATTATAATATACAAAACGAAAAGTCGAGTTGGAAATGGGTTTGAAGTTGCACTGGGACGAATGGAAATAAATGTTCATTGGTCTTTTTACTTGTCACATATGTCCATACCAAGAATAGCAACAATACCAGCAACAACAGCAACAATACCAGCAACAACAACAACAACACAGCATATTATAATAACAAAATACGAAAAACAAACCGCGTGAATGAAGGAAGTGTAAAAAAACATATTTAATAATAAAAGCAATAACAACAACAACAACAACAATCAACGATAAGAACAGCAGCATCATCATCATCAACAACAACAACAGCAACAACGAACAGAGAGAAAAGAGAACAGCATCAGCAGTAACAGCAAAAATGAAATAAAAAGCATCCTCCATCAAGACGAGCAAAACATAAATTCATCATCAAATCATAACGATAATCACGGAAATTGAGTCACGCATTCCAAATACAAATAAATCCACCACCGCCACCACCACCACCAATCATCAAATTCGAAGTACAAAGGAATTTTACCATTCAATATCGATCAGTTCTGATGCTCTTCATTTTATTAAGTCTATCCGGCACCGAGCCCATGCTGATTGGTTATTGGAGTGACTGCAAATGGAATTCGGGCAAAAAGACTGCAGATTGTAAGAATTTAAGCCTTCGAGCAATACCAGAGAATCTAAGTTCCGAGGTGCAAGTGCTGGATCTCTCCTATAATCGTATACCATTTATTGAAAAGAATGCCTTTCAATTAGCCCACTTACAAAATCTTCATAAACTATTCATCCGCAATAGTTCAATTGAGAAAATCAAACAAGAAAGTTTCACCGATCTTCAGATACTAATTGAATTGGATTTATCCAATAACTTGTTGCGTTCGATTGATAATAATGTCTTTAAGCTATTGGCTAAGGTGCGTGCCCTAATATTAAATGGTAATCTTCTGGAAAAACTAACCAATAGCACGATTTGAGGTTTCTGCATAAAATTGAATTGAAACACACTGAAGCACATCGATATAAATGTATCTCAATGTGCCACTCTTATCCCAGATCTATTTGGATGACAATGAGTTTTGCGTAAGAACTTGATTCGGTGGTTCGATTGCGCCTCTCACTTGACCAGAATCCATGGAATTGCACTTGTGAATTGCAAATCTTTAGGGATTTTGTACTTAAACGTAACTTGTATACGCCACCGACATCATGCTATTATCCTTTGCATTTGCGTGATATGCTTTGGATTGAAGATCAGCCAGAGGCTTTTGCTTGCAAGCCAAAGATCATATATCCGGCACGTGGTGCTTCGATTAATACATCAAAGGAAAATGTGACATTGATATGTCGCGTTAAAGCCTCGGCAAATACGGTGATAGCTTGGGATTATAATAAGCAAATATATCGTGCAACAACAACCTCATCATCATCATCATCATCATCATCAGCAGCAGCATCGGCAGCATCAGCAGCATCATCAGCAGCAGCAGGTTATCATTATGATTCTGTATCGAAAACTGGTGGTGGATTATTTATGCCATCATCGTCGACAGCTTTGCAGCATCATAGTGCCACACATTCACACAGTCAACGCGTGCACATACAATTGCTGCGTGATGTGGAGGCCACAGAGAAGGAGTTCGGTCGTGAGATCTTTATTTCTCGTTTGAATATTATTGGCGCTGAGAAGAGTGACGAGGGCATTTATACTTGCATCGCTGAGAATGGCGCCGGCAAGGATATAGTACAGATGACTTTGCTTATACAGAAACCTGGTGCTCGTGATTTCTTGCTTCAAGGCAATCTGATTGTGGTCATCGGCTTGATGGCACTGGGCTTACTAAGTGTGTCTGTGTTTTTGGCCATGGTGACATGTTGCATTTATAAACGCTTCAAAAATATCAATCCGGGTCACCATCGTCATTTGCATCACATCAATATGAGTACAGCGGATCAATTGACATCAACTGGTGATCACACAACGGGGGCCATGACAACCAATGTTGTAATGGCCGATGGCACTGACGTTATATTGGCCAGTGATGATGACAATTCATTAAGTCGTTATAAACAACACAAAACGATGACCATGACGAAGACGAAGACGAAGACTTTGACGACGACAACAACGAATCTAAATGGTGGCACGAGGAGCAACAGTAAATATGCGGATGTGATAAAACAGCACCAAGTCGGCATGGGTGCTGTCCAGGACAATGGACTTATAGTTGGTTATGTAACTGGCCCTGGGGTCACAACAAATGATAGTGCCACCGATGCATCATTACATCATCATCATCATCATCATCATCATCAACAACAACAACAACAGCAGCAGCAGCAACACCATCAACATCATCGAAGAACAGGAGATGCGGACAAATCATATTTGGAGCGAAATAATGAAGGTAAGTAGCAAAATATATAAACATACAAACATGTATCCAACATACACACATGCACATATTGTAGCTACATAGACATATAAACATGTGTTTATGGAATGAAAAATGAATAATTGTCCACAAGGCTATGTGAGCTGACGGAAATTATGACCGACTTTGTTGTAATTTCCGTGTTTATGACACCTCCATGTGCCGCCATTCATCGTCATGTCGATCTCCTTCCATCATTGTCATCTTTACCATCATCATAATCATCTTCATCATCATCATCATTATCATGAATTGTTGACAATTCAGCGCTTGATGAATTTTGTAATTAATTTTCACAGTCTCAGTTTTGCCCGAAAACCTTTTCTTTTTTTTTTTTTTTCCATTACACTCATTTCATAGCTCAGTTCATTTCCTCCCAAATTCATTTCGTTTCATTGCATTTCAGATGTTTATGTCTTTACTCTGGTTCACGGTTTCAGTCTCCATTTACGTCGGATTGGTTTTTCTGCTTGAGGACGAAGTTTACAGATTTATTGCCAAGCATAATTATTTCATAAATCACAGCCGATTATGGCCAATGCCAGGTTGTTCGGTCATCCATACTGCCACCTTACCAACACCTCGCTCTCCCCATTTTCCATTCTTCCCTATTCCATAGAATCAAGTTCTGTACTTTCTTTACATTCATATTTTTGCATTATAAACGAGCCACTTCACCTCACCTCACCACACCACACCACACTTCACCAATAACCAATCCAATCCAATCCAATCCAAGCCCATCCAATTCAGTCCATCCCAATGAATGAAAAAATATTAGGGTCGGGGGTCATAGCCTTTCTGTTTTACATCTTCTACGGTGGCTTTGCATGTGACGTTCATAGTAAGTATTTTAATTTATGGGCATCTGAGTTCAGTTCAGTCTAGTCCATATTATTGTATCCAGGACACTCCATGGTTCAATAGCCATTTTACATTAAGCTTAAGCCGCAACCAAAGAAACTGACCACCAATTGCTTACACATTTACTTGGATTTTCGAAGCTCACGACAACATAATTTATCGCTTTCTATCACAGAGTTCATCACAGGATTGTAGTAAGGAAGTAAGCAAAAGAAGTAATGCAAAACAAAAAACAACATAAAAAAGAAAAAAAATATAAGTCAAATAAAGAAGGATGGGGGAATCAGTTTGTAGTAGCTTTGAGAAAATTGTCATCAAAATATAGAATAGACTTTGAATTGACAATACAAAGTACACATACAAGAAGGATTGTTTTTCTTTTTAGTTTTTTCTTTTTAACTCAACCATAAATGAATGCTGCCTGCAAATTTGAACCATTAAATGAGGAATGCATCAACTGGTTAAGACAAGTCCATGCCTATTGTGATAATCTGCTTGCTATACATCCGGTTGATGAGTGTTGGGATACTTGGTGGACGGCAGAAACTCCAGGAATTTATAAGCCAAATATCGAGACCATGAATATCTTTGACTGCCACAAACTAAAGCGTGACTTGTCGATCTTTGAAGCCAAACAAGATCAGATTAACCATATAAAAGTTATCCATACACACTTCGTGGTATAACCGATTTGTACAAGGATGTTTTATGGGCTCTACCAGTCACACAAGTCTTAATACTTTGTATATGTATCACCGTGTATGGTCTCTTCAATTTTTGGAAAAAATATATCAAACCATTATATTTAGTTGATCCGACACAACCATATGAACCAATTCCAAATGAAAAATCGAAGAACATTGAACAAAAGCAAGATATGGCTAAGGATAGAGGCAAACAAGAGAATAGAGATAAAGACAAACAGAAGGATAGAGATAAAGACAAAGATAAAATGATTGATATAGAAAACAAAGAAAAATCAAAGATAAGAAGTAAGCTTACCCCTTTGAATAAATGGTTCCATAAGCATAGTCGAAAAATATGGTTGCATAGTACCAAAGGAGTACAAGAGCGGCGTAAACAACTCGATTTAATTGCAACTCATAGAAAGGAGCGTGATGAGGTACTAAGGACTAAATGGTTGCCACCACAGAAACGACATACAGAAGAAGAGCAACAACTCCAACAAGAACTAAGAGATGAAAAAGATGACAAAAAAACCTCGAGGAAAAGCTAAACATGCAAAAGACACCAGAGCTCAAGGTTATGAAAAAAGAAAAAAAAAAGAAAGCTGAAGAAATGAAACGAAAAGAAGGAATATGAAGAAGAAAATAATTATCAACAATATTAGAGGACCGAGCAATCGTTACATTAATATATGATAACGAAAACTTCAAATATGCGATGACTGGTCGATGAACTGGAAATCGAACAAAGTTTTAATATTTTGTAATCTAATTGTGGGAGCCGAAGAAATGAAATCACAATTGGTTTTCTAAATTATTCCTTCTCCCTTTATTTCATTTATTTTTGTGTTGTTCTTTTTTTTTTTTTTTTTTTTTGGTAAGAAAAATTAATTAAATTCGTTTTACACTCACACACTACATAAATCATTTTATATTGTTTTTCTTACACACAAATTAGTCCAAGATTTTTATTAACCATAAATTTATTAATATCTTTGACGCTTGTACTAATTTCCACAATGCTGATGGTGCCGGATGACATTATGATCATAATGATGACCTATTAATACATAAATGGAATTAACAAAATGATTTATTTTGTATTTTGTGAAAAAGAATTTTCCGAGTTAATCGAACATCGCCAACCCCATGGGTCACAAAGGAAGAAAGTTAGCATATCGATATATAGATTAACATTTCACGGGTATCATACTTTGAATTTACCTATATGACAATACTAAAGTAAAATAAGTAATTATTTATCTGATATTTTTATTAGGGTTCCGGACCCATAGAGAACTCTATTGCAGAGATTTCTTTGTCCGTCCCACCATCCTCGGGTCATATCTCATAAACCGAAAAAACTAGAGAGTTGAAATTTCCATAGAATGTGTAGTTCTATTCGGGCATTAGCAACAAATACTAAAACTAAAATATTTTTAAAAACTTAAAGGGGTCCCCATACAAGAAATATTTTGGTTTGTATGGCAGCTGTACGATCAAGTAACTCAACGATATTGAAATTTGGAGGGTTGGTGGCTATACATGAGAAACTTATGTTGTCGAAATTTCAATTTGATCTGATTGCTAGGGAGGGTACCTCCCATACAAACTCACCATTAAAATTCAGGTTCTTATTAGAAAAACTTTTTTGTTTTTTGCTCTATGAAACTGGAATTTAGAGACTATAAGTGTCTCATATATGCGCGGTATATCTCTTGGAATCAACCAAATCGGTCGACCAGAAGGGGTACTTCCCATACAAACTCACCATTAAAATTCTGGTTCTTATTAGAAAAACTTTTTTCTTTTTTGTTCTATTGAACTGAAATATTTTGACACTATAAGTTTCTGATATAGGCATAGGGTATACTTTTTGGAATCAGTCAACTCAAACCCCAATCTGGTACGGAACCCTCCGTGCACGAGTCTGACTCTGCACTTGGCCAATTTTTATCATTTAGCCATGCAAAATCTATAATAAGTACTATACCTAACAATTTCCTAACTAATCATTGCAATCTCAAAAATCTCGTTAAATAACCAAATTTGTAATCTCTGATTTTCCTAGTTTGGATCTAAGCTTCTACACCAATAGCTTTAGTATGTGCAATAAAAGTTTCAGCGAAGACAATTCATTTTCTAAAAAATTTAACTGGGAAATTAATTTCTCTAATTTATACATACCACCTTCATGTGACTACACCATGCAAACTCATTGGGTCAAAAAGAAAATATAATTATAATGAAATTTTAACAAATTTTAATGGTTCGCGCTTCGAAAATGGACTAGATCCCAATTAGTTTTAGAGCTCAGAGAAGCCCATTTTAGTTTAATATAATTCCCAATGTAAGTTCTTTGTTTATGAACCGGAAATAAAGTGACCAAGTCTTACGATGCGCTCAGTTTCACTTTAAGTTCTAGCTTAGATCCATTTACCACAATGCACTAGGATGGTTTTATGCAATCACAGGAATCAGTGTGCACAACATTGAGTGCTGAACAAATATTTACCACGTAAAACTACGTTCTCGCGCTTCCTAATGATGATGACCGCCGGCACATGGAAGGATGAATCACTCGTTGACAACTACTCAGCTCACTCACTTACCGAGCTTACTACTCGCACAACTATGCAATACGTCAATATCATTGTTGTAGATACGCTCACATGACTACCCGCACCACGTGGCGCAGGCAATGAGCAATACTTCCCATGCGTCTCATCTTCTGCAACCCCAACACCCACAACGGTCAGCTGTGACTCCAACCTCATCAACAGGCGGTCGAAGCACTGGCAGCGGCACACGCATCACGACCAGATGAACGCAAACATCAAATACGGCATCACCTGTCAGCAACAAAACAGTCACAGCAGTCGAGTAGCCAGTTGTTAGCCACTGGATGGCACAAACACCTGGCAGTGTCAGCCCCATCAAAACAATGCGGACGTTGAACCCAAAAGATCAAGCTGTCATGTCTATGTCAGCTGTAGCGGCATCAACCATACAACATCTCGCTACATGCGAAGTATGGTACGATTGGTGATGCTATCAGAATAATAGTGCACCGCCAGCAATATCATCATTCAAGAGAAGTCTAACAAACGTGAGGCTCCCAGCATACCGCTAACATCTGACAGCAGCCTTCAGCCTTGCAGCAGCTAGCTGCTACAGGATCATCATCGCCACCACGGAACAACGTTGCAACGGCACTGAAATCACTTGCAATCGACGGGAAGGAACGGCGGCAGCTTCACCGACCGACAACAACAATAGCGAAGCTAGGGCTATGAATACCGTCAACCACCACTCCCAGCCGATGACATCATTCGGTTTACCATTCAAAGGCGCACAGCCCATGTCAAGCAGGTGCATATACTGCGTAGTCGACCTATCAGAGTTAACGACTGGCACGACATTAACACAGACTATGAGCTTCGCCTTCACTAACTTCTTAACCACAAACAGCAGCCGGCAATTACTCTGATAGCTTTCCAAAAGTCAGTGTTCTCGAAGGAATTTCAAAAGTGCTGAGCAAACGAACAGAGGAATCTTAAGAGTTAAAATATTAGACAATGAAGACAACAACGAAGAGGACGACGACGACAAATATGAAGAGCAAATATCAGCCCAGCATCCATTGTTAACAAAAATGTAAGTCATATTTACTCACAGTAAATATGGTAAACAATTAGGCAAAGGTCCTTGCGATTTGCTCTTAAGAATTGTTCTTATCATTGAATGTTCAAATTTCATTGCTTTCTGTTGAATGATTTTATAAAAATTTTTAAAGTAATAGAATCTTAAGGAAACATAATTTAAAAAAACTTAAATCATCATCATCATCATTAATCTCGGTTTCCGTTGAATTGAAGGCATCAAAAATGAGAATGGAGTGAGTAACAACAATTTGCGAATTTAAATGACATTAATTAAAATGTTGACTATGTTAAGTTTGTCAATAAATTAAAAAACTGCTCATTAAGAAAAAATATATCTAAAAGTGTCCCACACTTAATTGAATTGGTAAATCCCAAACAAGCAAAATAAAAATGAAGAGGAAGAGGAAGAGGAAGAAACAGTTGTGCGTGGTTACGTGGACTTCCGGTTTGAGAGGCAACAATTGCTAAAAGACCACAAAATAGATGAAAGGTATGGAAAGAAATAGAAAGGAAAGGAAAAAGAGTCTTGAATCCTGTGAATATTGTTAGACGTAGAAAAGGAAATATAGAAAGAAAAAAGCTTAGAAAAGGTTAACAAAAAAATCAGAAGGAGACAGAGGTAAAGGGAAATACCTGGAAAATGTTCAAGCTAAGCCGGTTTACAGAAGTTTCATGCTTCAATTGTATATACAAGAATGCGATACACTACAAAAAACTTTTAAATATTCGTAACGCATGCAATCATCATTTATCAGAAATTCTAAATAGACTCAAATTGTAACTCAAATCTGGACAGTCATGGTTGCCATATACTTAGTACAATATTTGTTGTTTTTCTTTTTTCATATATATTTTTCAGGTTAGAACTTAACCCAATTAAAGCAGGAGTTTCTAGACTACTCTATGTCTCTATCAAACAATTGTGAGAAGGACCAGGACTAGACTTAGTATATTGTGCGTGTGGAGATGGGACTTGAAAAACTTTTGAGTTTAATAATTAAAAAATAACACATAACACAACAGAATATTTGAAATTTGATTTATCAAACTCAATGATATTTTTTATATCAAATTTTTATCCAATCAGTCTAAATTATGTAATATCTTATATTACACCCGATTTGTAAGGCAATCAACCTTTTCCCTTCCAATTTAACAGCAAATTCTATATAGTTCTAGCATAATATTTCTTCTGTTAAGATCAGTTTGCGCTGTTTCCGAATTTCAAGACGACGATAACTCAAAAACTGAACAAAAATTCGTTTAAAAACTTTGTAAACTGACAAACAGGGAGATGCTCTTATGACTATAATGGTTTCCTTCGTAAACCTCATCATTTTTATTTAGACGTGTACGCCTGAAGGATATTCTAGGCATTACAAACTTCACGGCAAAGTTGTAACATCGAATACCGAAAAAAAAAGAGTATCTTTGCTTTTGTTTGGTTTTTTCTTGTTATTTAGTTTTTTTTTTTTTTTGCTATTTGCCTCATTGCTGCTATTTCTTCGATGTCCTTGACATGATGTTGTCTTTCGTTGACTTCACCATGATGTCGCCCACAGCACTCTAAACACCCAGATATTTTGTCTATTTTTCTTCCTTTTTTTTTTTTTTGTTTTGTTTTTTTGCTTTTCCACCCATTACATTTTCATTTCTTTTTCTTTTTTTGTTTTGTTTTTTATTTCTCGCTGACTTGAGCGCCAACTATGAAAAAATGTGACTGAAATATTTACGAGTTATTTCAACATAGCGACTTTTGACTCATTCCATCCACCATCCTCCTCATGCATCCCTTCAACCCGACTTCAACTTATGTAAGAACGAGGAAAGACTAAAATATTAAAATTATTAGAAAAAACACAGAAAAACAGAAAAACAGAAAAATATTTCTGCATATTAAATTTTTCCATTTCATAAATTATTAAATCTTATTACATATTTTTTGCCTTTTTCCTTCAACAAAAAATTACACAATTTTATAATTAATTTTGTTTAAGCAATTAAATTAAGAAATTCATATCCGAATACATTGAAAGCTCAGATACTTTTGCATTTAAATATATTTAGTATCATCCGATCGCACTTAATTGATGAAATTTTGTTCATTCAAAAATTTTGAAAATTATTTGAGAATATAAAGTCACTTTCCAAAAATATGATTTGTTTCAATGCAAATCGCATTAATATGCGTCTTCATTATCACAGTTTTTTGATCAAATTTTATATAAAATTTTTAGTTTTGAAATTTTGAAAATAGAAAATCAAAATTTACTAACCTTAGCTTTACTTAGCTTTTTTAAATTAAATAAACTTTAATTCAAATTCACAAGTTCACACAAGACAAAATTCAATTATTCATTTATAAAATTTATTTTGCTGACAAAAATACATTAATTCCATATATTTTACTACAAGACAATGAATGACGAAATTTGTGACCAAAACAAAATCGACGAAGAATATTTAAATATAAATGGAAAGAAAGAGGCTCATCTGGTGATCCGAATGCCACCAGATGGATCCTGTTTATTTAGTGCCTTGTCATATGTCATCCATGGCACTGCCGATAATAAACGAATCATAAGATCAGAAATAGTGTCATACGTGTGCAAGCACTGGGAAGTATTTGGCGATTTGGCTTGTGATGCCAACGACAACCCTTATCCGAACCGTACAGCATATAGACGTGATAAACAGAAACAATCCACCTGGGGCGGACTCACTGAGCTGCAAGCTGCATCGCGAATGTATTCCATTAAATTGGAAGTATACCTTGACAACCAGATTTTAATAGCCTTCGGGCAAGACAATCAAACTGTTGGACGTTTGCGGTATACAGGAAATCATTTTGATGTATTCGTTCCAAAATAACCAAATACACTTTGCGAGTGCACACATTTCCCAAGCAAACTCTATACAAATTATTAATTTTCGTCTGTTCCACACAATTCCATAAAACACTTACCGATTTACATATCAAGGAAACACAGTGACTGCTTTTGGCCAATATGGAAACAAAATTTTATAGACTATTTCGGACGCATCTCCTTAGACTCTACTACAGTTAAATGCAATTGCATTCTTTCACATGGACCAAGCGAACCTCTTTCTGCTGAAAAGCTCCAAAATAGAAATTGTAGAAGATTTGGTCATATTGGTAAGATCTAACAACATCAACATCAACCGATGATTATAATTATCATTTACCTAGATCCAGTTTAGAAGTCATGAAAAAATGCATGGATAAGGCTATTGTGAAAATGGAGCCATCAATTTTATTTAATATTCCTTCATATTCCAAGTATTTGGCAACTCACTTGTGAAAAGACTCAAGAACAATTCGAAATGGCTACCATTGATGCTCTTTTAATTTATAATATGTGTATCCGACAGGATAGTTAATAGACATATTAACCTTGATTAAGAGTTGTCTCTACTCATGATTGTGCAACAAAAGCTTACATGTCTCCATTGGATGACATGCAATTTTTCTGGGCGAACATTGTCATCCCATAAAAACAGATTTTACAGGACATACTTCTGGATATTTTTATACTTGCAAAACGTCTTCTAATACTGAAAATTTCTGATGTTTTTGCCTCCTTTGACTTTGACTATCTGTTTGATTTGAAAATTCTTATATCTTATATTTGTGTGCCTGCAAGGAAGACTACAAGGAATATTTGGAAAATTAACCCAAATTTTAGTAATTCCATAATCAATACTTATTACACAAATGTAATGATTTTTATTGTTGTACATAAATTCAGAAATTCCTTCAATTCATTCAAAATGAAGCGAATAATACATGTATTGATTAAAATCGAGTTATAATTATTCCAATTAGTGATTGGGTTTCTAATCTTCTTCTCGTATCATGGTAAAAAACTTTTAGTCTGACGCATATTTCATTGGGACTATTTCATAGAGTGTCACTTGGCATGCCACATTGTTTCAGTTGAATGGAAATACATAATTCAAAAAATATTTTTGGAAGCTATTAATGTTGATGAATAAAACCGAAATGTTTTCACTGCCAGTTCTTCACTTAGATTAGTCTACGAATTTGTGCAAATCTTTATATATAAAATTAAAGTACGAAATTTTGTGACTCTTAATCTTCAAAACGGCTTGACTAATTTTGATACATTTATTTAATTTTTTTTTTTTTGTTTTACTTATGAGGTCACCAATATGATTTATGCTTCAGTTGGATCCGGTAGTTGTTGCTGTTGTTGAGTTACATGCACATTTTACCAAATTTTGAACTTTTTGTTATCTAGCGAACACTATGTTGAGCCGATTTTAATAACTTTTCTTTTAAAATGGCAAACGAATACTAATAAAACGAGTTGCATACTTATTTTTTTCAGTTTTTAACATTTAATATAATATTTTTAAGTATTAAGTTTTTTTGAAAATACTCCAAGACCAAGCATAATGCTTTTAATGCTTTGGTTGTTTTTATTGTTGTATTTTCCCTCTCTGAGTACGCATTTTTTGTGCTCTTCGTTTCTGTATTTTTTGTTTATTTAAAGTGGGACAAGAAAGAGACAGTGTTTTTTGTGTTTGAGGCTATTGATGAATTTTGGTTAGTTGATAAAGGAAGTGGAAGGGTCGCGGAATAGTCGTGTATAAGTATAAAAACTAAGGCATAATTTGACATCATCATTGACAGTTTGTGGTATGTGGATGAAATATCAGATTTTTGTGCTGAAAACGGAAAGTAAATAATTCCTTTAAAACGTGAAGACAAGAACTAAGAAGGCTTAATCGATTTGCGTGATATCAATACTAAGTATCAAGTAGTAGATTCGACAACTTGAATTGATAAGAAAATAATTTAATTCATAAGGATTTTATACAACATTTTAGTTTGATGAACTATATTTATTCATAAAAACAGATTTGTGCTGAATCCATGAATTTATTTTCAATTTTATGAATAAAAAGGTTAGATAAATATGAAGAGAACTTATGATAACCATTATGGATTCTTATTATACAATTCTATACAATTACAATTCTGCAAAACTCCCTTTATTTTTCTGTTGATGCTTAAACCAGAATTTAACATAAACTTTTGTTATTGAAAATTGTAATAGTTTTCACTAAATTATTACAAAAACAACGTTTTCATTAAAAACTAAAAACATTTCATTTAATTGAAAAGCGAAAAAATTTAAAACAAAACAATATAAACAAGAAAAAAGAAAATCTATTTCGGCTATGCCTAAGTTGTTATACTGTTCACGCAACCCTTCAAAACGTTTTTGACGATGCTCCTGTGATTGTGCATATTTTGTTATTGATTTGATTTATGTTTAGGGCAGAGTCAGTATACATACCGCATTTCAACATTGACACAGAAATATTTGTAAGGGATGTCTATACGATCGAGGTATGTTAAAGTCCAATTTGGCTGATTCTCACAAATGTACACCGTCTGGGGAAAGGAAACCTGCATGCAAATTTCAGCCATCTAGCTCACTTTATTATGGAGTAGGTTAGGTTAGGGTAGGTTATACAGACCGCCCGCGAATACACGCAAGTTCACCCAGTGGCCTTACGGCTAATTGTGATGCCTGGCAAAGGAAAAATAAGGGAAAAAAAGAAGGGGAAAGGAGATGATAGGATGGGAAAGGGAATGGGAAATAATTATGGTCGTGCTGGTTAGTGAAATCAATCAGAAGAATCTACAAAAACAAGCCAGACCTCCCCACCCCCAGTGGGACTCTCGCCACACTATTCACGTCCTCAAATAAGGCTCTTCTAAAAAAAGCGGGATCGCCTTCTGAGCATTGCAGAGCAGTCACACAGGAGGTGCTGACTGCTGACTGCTTTCCTCTTCATTCTCGTTTTGGCAGCTATGACAGAAGACCTGATGAGGAACATGCAGCCTCTGAGCCAATCGCCCGATTGCACAATGCTCCGTTAAAACTCCTGTCATCATCCAAATCCATTTTTGTAAAGTGTGGGAGTTCGAATATCTTTTTTGACTTCTGTCTGTTACAAACTTCATAACAAACTTATAAGATAATATTAAGACTGCATGAAGGGTATAAAAGTATTCTGTTTAAAGTAGCGGAAAATAAATAAACAAACAAACAAACAAACCGCATTTGTTGAACTTTATGTAATAAATTGAGAACACCAATAAATGTTGTTCAATAAATTTGTTGTTATTGCAATTTGGAACTAAAAAAAACAAAAATAATAGGAAAAATTAAATGAAAATTGAAAATTGAAAATTTGAAAATTTATGAATTCGCTTTTAATTAGATACTTTGTTGTTTGCTACTGCTATATATTTTTTTTTTTTGTTTTTTTTTTTTTGTTTTATGTTTTTAGTATTTACATCTATATGTAAAAACAGCCTCTTATCTCCACTTGGATTAACGAAATGTTAATAGGCAAATAATCTAAATTGAAATGTTAATACAAAATGTTGCCTGTTTTCAATTTCTCTCCCTTTTTGGCTTTGGTTTGTGCTTTTGTTACAATATTTTTGTTCTTTACCATATTGTCAATAAATAATTATTGTTTGTTATTTACGAATTAAAATTGCGAGTAATTTCAACAACAATTTTATAAGTTTAATTATTTTAAAACAATAACAAAATTACAATAATAAAATGAAAAAAAAAAAATTCTTAAAACAGATTGTTTTTGAACTCATTTTAGGGAAGGTCAACTAGTCAAATAGAACAAAAACTCCGCCTTCAAAATATGGAAATAAAATGTTAAAATTAAAAATAAAACATAAACACATGATTATTTTTGCAATTGCTTATCATAAAAAACATAATTTTTTCCTTTTTTTTTTTTACAATATAATTTCTTTTGAACATTCAATGATGCTAAAAATTCAAAACTGCGAATACCGAAAATAAAAACTATCAATCATTGAAATCGATAAATGAATAAATAAAAAGGAATAATATTTTAGAAAGAAGAAGAATAAAAGTATTTAAAAAGATTGAAAAAAATTTACATACTATTTTACTACTAAAATACTTAGACGAGAGAGAGAGAGAGAGAGAGTTTAATATACTATAATATAAAAGGGCAACCAAACAGAATAAAAAGAAATAAAAAGAAAAAAACAAAAAATAAACACTAAACTGAAATTAAATCGAAACAAATCTGAATCAAAATTCAATTTCGGTTCACCGAACTTTTATGCCTTTCACACCCCTTAAGAATGACAATACAATAAAACCTCTGTATACTTGAATTAAATTAAGCTGCTTGACCAAACATTTTCTTGAAATTTTCTACAAATCAAGTCAAGAAAGCACACAATCAGCTCTGAAATACATTTTTCATAAACAAAAAAAAAAATATGCTCATTTTTTCCATTTTTTTTCATCATTTACTCAAATTGAGTGGAGCTAGTTGCTCTTCCACATTGAAGAACTCTAATCGTATCTACCTGCTATGTGACAATAAAATAAATCTGTATCAAATTTTACTCAGTATGTAATTGTATACAAAAACAGACTTTCTCATTTTCTCTACTTTCCAACATTTGGTCACATTATGCCCAGACTTGGAGAACCCAGAGAGTGAATTCAGCTACTAGAGTTATGTGTGCATTGATCTTATAAAGTCTCCGTTTAAACTCAAAGTCATAATACCGACTATACTATTGTAGTAAAAAACTATGTGGATAATATTACTTACTAAAATAGAAATGATAGAACTATAGCACACACACACACACACCCACACACACACACACATCATAACACACATTAAGCATTTTAAGCAAACGTAAATATAATTATATTTGATTTAAGCATATTAAAAATTAAACCAAACAAAAACAAAAAACATAAAAAGAAAAAATTAATAATAATTTCGGTTTACCCAAAATCAATTGTTATCAAAACAAAACAAAACAAAACAAAAAACAAATATCATTATAAAGATATTGAAATTATTTTCCATTTGACCAACAGACCTTATTTCTATCCTTAATTAAAGTTAATATAAAAGGGTGTCTACATACATATGAGAACCTTTTTTAAAATTCATTGTGATATTTAACTTATAGATGAAACAAAATTATAATACATTAGGTTGGTGGGAAAGTAACTTCAAAAAATGAGAATTACCTTTTAAAAATTTTATTTTTTTTTTTTAATTTAATTGCATTTCACATTTTCCATAATCATTGAGAACGAACCTCTTGTCATCCATACCATCACCGTCTTCGTAGAAAGTGTCGATCTTTTGCAGGTTTGTTTGCTCCATGCTCCATCCCTTTGCCAATCAGATCATTTTCTTTAAGCCTATTTAGCTGATAATAATCACTATAAATATATTATGGTTTTACTGAGATTTCCTGTTTTTTATTCCTAATGCCATATTCACAAATCGGATTAATTCTTACAAAGACATCGCAATACGAATACAGGTTTTTCTGAAGTTAGTTTTCCACCAACTTGAATTGTACTTTTTGGCAATCATCTAACACATACCATTTCCGACATGTATCTCAAAAATATAGATGTACAATGTACAATATTTTATGAAAACTAAAAGATAAAGCTAGTTTAAATAGGTTTAATTTCATTCAATTACGATTTAATGAGACATGAATTATTGTACACGATATCTCCAGAACTGAGATTGTACAATATATTGGATTATCTAGACTATACCAAATGAACTATGTATGTAATAACGATAAACTTGAGACATGGTTTATTTTATAAGAAAAATTTCTGTAATATTTCCTGACAATATCCCAAAAACTGAATATCATTTTACACATATAAAAATATATATGACTCAGTGTGAAGGATATCAACAATCACAATCAATAATCTCTATATATTTTAAAACAAAAAACCAAAAAAAAAAAATTTATTAATAAATATATAAATCCGCCGAAGTAATTAGACAAATGCCGACAAATTAAAACAACAATAAATCATAATAATATAAATATATTTACTTATAAGTATGTATGTGTACCATATATGAAATAAATTTCAAAACTTCAATTCATCATTCATATATACAAATATTGTATTGTATTTATGTCTAAAATATGAAAACATCTAATAATAGTCTAAAGATCTATAAACAACAACATTGTGGTCACTTTTATAGAGAAAAAACTAGTACTACTACTAATGATTACATTTACTGAAAATCCTTAAACTCAAGAACTTAACTAAGTATATATAGATATGTGTGTGTCCTTCTTATCCTCACCACCCTCAACCACCTGCCCAAACTCTAACTCTCTCTATCATTTACAATAATATTGCGTGTCCTAATTACAATAAAAAAAATTAAAAATATATAAAATTAAAATAAATAAAAGTTACATTTTCGGTTTCTTTCCCTTACGATTTGTTTTATGTTTTGGTTTCAAAAGAAAATTGAAAAAAATGCTAAACAAAATAAGAAAACAAAAATCTTTAATAAAAATGGTTTCAAAATACTGAAGCTAAATCTGTGTGTAATTGAAAATATCCAATAAATATCCTTTTAGTGTAAATAAATTTAGAAATATTATAAATTACAATAATTAATAATAAATTTTACAATAATACAATATTTTTTTTTTTTTTTTGTTCCTCTAATGAGTCTTAGGCTTAATATATAAAAAGAAAGAAAGAAAGAAAGAAAAATATTTTTCCCTGTCATTTTTTTTTTAAATGCTTAGCAAAAATTAATGAAAAAAAAAACTATGTGCTAGTAAAAAAAATATTTATGTGTATAGAATTAATATTGTAATAATGTCATGTATAAAAAAAAAAAAAAAAAAACCCACACACACACACAATTAGAAATTCTTGAATTCTACATATTTGAAAATCAAATAAAAAGGAACAAGTTATAATACTAACTAAGTCGGATGGGCTCGACTATGGGATACCCTGTACGGCCTAAATCATTTCAATTATAAATTGTGCGAAGTGATAACAAACAAATATTATTTACAAAGAATCCAAAGCAGGCAAGGGCTTGTTGAAAGTATCAGTAGATATATTTATAGATGTTAAGACAGATAGCATGCTGATATACATTGGCAATTAAGTCAATGAAAATGATGCTTTATACCATTTTTTGGCAACTATCTTTCATAATTGTTACCATTACTAAGGAAATCAGCTTCAGGACATGATCTACCCAATATTAACACACTAGATTCGATCTAATATTCACTTCCAAGTTCTTCTCTTCTCATTTACTTGTTTAAGCTGAATTTCTAAATTTTATATCATTTTACTTTTAATTTAATAAAAAGATTCTCAAAAACTCTTCTAATTTTTATAAAATATACGTTCATATTTGAAAAAAAAACCATTAAGAACATTTGTATTAGTTCAATATAAATACTTCTTGGTTTGATTATGGTTTAGACATCTGTAGATCCTCAAAAAGAGAAAAGATTCCACAAAAGGGTTGAAATGTTGGATAATGGATGTGGCAAGGTTTTAAATTTTTTGGCTCTTATAGACAGACATGACTTGATAACCTTATCACTTCATAATTTGCATCCTTCTATGACAGGCATTCATATAAGTTATATACATATTAAGTTATGTTTTGATTTGTCTTAGGGTTCATTACCCAAAGGCTACCAAACGGAAACAAATCTACTGATCCGTTCGTCTTCGGGCTCTATCGACGTATAGGTAGAAAGTTGAAATTTTCACGGAATGATATTGCAGCTTCAACAATGAATACTAAAAATACACCAAAAAATTAAAGGTCTCTATACAAAAACATATGATCCATAGAATTTAGCCCTTGAAAGTTTACTTATTAGATTTCGTCTTCATTTCTTTTAAAGTTTTTTCTTTTTTTTTTTTGAAGTGAAACTTCTTATAGGGAATAAATCCAAAAAATATGAAAAGTCGAAATCAAAATTTGATGTTGTTTTTATTATATTGGAGCTATTTAGGCAAATATAATATGGAAGCGAAACTTCTTAAGTAAATATTCAAGCAATAATACAGAATATTTTAGTGTTATATTGTTTCCATTGTTTTCAATCATTCGGCCAACACAATCAGTAAAGCATTTTTTATCTCTCTCTCTCTCATGCATAAACATTCATTCTCTACGGTGCAGGCAAGCTAGCAAAAAACAATGCGCATTGTCTCTGAAGCATCATTGCATTTTGATTTTCGTCACATTTCATTTTCAAATTATTAAATTTTTAAATTTACCTCTCTTCGCTAAAGAAGTTTCACTTCCATAATGTGCTTACATGGGTGAGGCAAATTACTTAATTTTTATTTTTTTTTTTTACTTTTACTTTGCACTTTCACGGCAAAAAATGTAAAAAAATCAATTAATTTAACAATATACCAATTACATAAGTATTTTATGAAAACTAAAAGAGAAAATAATAATATGGAATGCCCCGAATGATAATCTAACTCGCACTTGTCCGATTTTTTCATGTTACAGAGTATTAAAATATAAACTTTGTTTTTTTTTTTGTGAAGATACCATAACTTTCACACACACACACAACCCAGTTGAGGAAGGAGAAGAGAAATAATCCATAGAGCAAGGTTTCTGTGTGTGTACTAAGGTGCGTTGTAAAATTATAGAACCACCTAAAAATTTTTGATTTCATTAAAACGAAACTCTGTAGGGTATCACAATGTTCTACGAAAATGTGTGGAATGCAAAAAAACAAACTTATAACGGTATTTGGTAAAAATTGTTAGTGTAAAGTTTTAAGCAAATCAAAAAAAGAGCTTTTTTTGCTGTTGCATTTCTATAGAACCAATTTCGATTTTTTTTATTTTGAAATGAATATCATGATTTTATTTATGTAATTGACTTTAATTTAATTAACTAAGCATCCTTTTGCTGATATCGTCTGAAAAATACTACTCTCATACTGACAATGAGATTTTTAAGCAAATTTGGTTCCAAATGGTCCCATTCTCTTATTTTCAACTCTTCAATGGAATCATATTGTTTTTGATTGTTGTAAATCCTTCGGACTAGTATTTCCCATATGTTTTTCATCGGATTTAGGTCTGGGGAACAAGCCGGCCAATCGATAACAACAATGGATTTTCCAGAAAACCAAGACATGCTTTCGCGACTCACGTGAATTGTGGCATTATCTTGTTGGAATGTCCATTCTGTTTCCAAATTTTGTATAATAAATGGCACTAGGCTCATTCCGAGGACATAAATGTAGTCTCTGCTCTTCATTTTCGAGGATACAAATTGAATTTCTAGACAGCCTAACGCAGAAAAAGCCCCGCAAGTCATAAGGCTTCTTCCTCGAAACTTTAGCTTTGAAAACACCAACAGCTCCTTTCTAATATCATGCCAATACCCTCGGAACAAGTCTAGACCATCCAGGTTCCACTTTTTTCCATTAGAAAATATGACCTTAAACAGGAAAAGTTGTTAAAAACCATCACACAGCGGTGGTGCATTTTTCGCTTACGGATTCCCAATTTCGGGCCAAATTTTCTTTTGTGAATCCCAACCTTAGCCTGCTTATGGCGTTGTAACAGTCTCGGAGTAGTCTTCATTATAGCGTAGGTAATGTTTTCGCTTCGCTTTAAAATCCTGAAAATAGTCGAACGATGAACTGGAATGTCAGCAATCTTTTGTAAGTCCACCAAACTTTTGGTTTGGAGTTACTCGCAGCCCTCAAAATTTTCCGTTTTTGGCGATGGTCTAGTTTTTTTTTTTTCTTACCCCAGAATTTCTTAGCCTGTAGCCCACCGGATCTTTTAAAAATTCCAGAATTACGTGATGACTTTGATCAATTTTCCTGGCAATTCCCCAAAATCTCATATTCTGCCCTCTAAAAGCCAATATTGTTCCTTTCTCAATATCTGTCAATCTTTTTCCACGCAGAATAATTAAATTTCACAATTTTTTTACTTTACTTGATCAAACAACTGATAATCAGTTATTAAAATAGCTTACAAACAAATAACACATAATTGGTTCTATAGAAATGCAACAGCAAAAAAAGCTCTTTTTTTGATTTGCTTAAATCTTTACACTAACAATTTTTACCAAATACCGTTATAAGTTTGTTATTTTGCCTTACACACATTTTTGTAGAGCATTGTGATACCCTACAGTCTTTCGTTTTTAAGAAATCAAAAATTTTTAGCTGGTTCTATAATTTTGCAACGCACCTTATTAATTCTGATTTAAAACTTTTTTCTTCAGTTTGCCAACTCATTTTGTTTGTATGTATGAGCAGATTGACAGATTTTTATTTGATACTCATTCACACTATTGTCAATGGTATAATGGTCAATGGTATACGTATAAGTTCTAGTCACAATAAAAAAACTTTCCTTTACAAAATTTCAAAATTTTAGCCTAGTTAATGTATCGATCGATATTGGTCGGTTAGTATTGATGGTTTGTAAGTACATATACATAGTATCTATTGAAAGTAATCAATTACATTACGTAAAAAAATATATAAGTTTTCCTATACAAAAACTTTATTTTTTTAATATGACTGATATGGCAGGTATATTGTTTTGATCTGCCCAAAATTTGTATATTGTATTGTATATTGATTGTAGTTTAAAATTTATTTATGTTAATATGTATTTGTTGTGTTACTACTCCAATTATTGTATGTACTCCAATCAGTCAAAATTTTGGATATTAATACCATATTACAATATATATTTTAGAACTGTCTTAAATCAGAGCGGAATTAGTAAGGACTATAATTATTGTAAATTGAAGTATTCTTATTTGCCCTACATTTAGGCATTTTATGTTAGATATTTGATAAAATTTTGTTTATTTTGGGAATACTCTAGCTGAAAGATAATATTGTATTGTAATAAAAACGATTTTCAATGTTGTCAAAAGTTTTAAACGAATTTCTTTTAAATAAATGAATTTTGCTTGAATTAAGTTGATAAATGAAATTGAAATTGAAATTGCAATAAGACATACATTGAATATTTAAATAAAATACTTATTTAAATTGTATCTTCGTGTAATTTTTTATATAGACATATATATAATGATATTTAAATAATTAAATTAAAATAAACTTTGTCAAAAAATTATTGTAATATTAGTCAAATGCATAACACACAGATATATACACACACATTTATAAAAAAACATAAATAAATAAATAGAAATATATAAATAAATAAATAAATAAATATTAATTTATAAGTGTTAGAAGTTAAGTGAAAAATGTTTTTTTTTTTGCCTAGTCTTTATATTCATAAATAAAAATAATAATAATAATAATAATAATATATATATAAAGTATCTATAGTTTCTTGGGTTTGGTTTTTTTAAAAGACTCAAACCCATTTATTCTTAGACTGTAGTAAAGTATGATAAAGGAGAAGCAGGAAAGGGAGTCGAAATGAATGAAAAAGTAAAAACAATTGTAATCATTTATTTAGTAAATATATAATTTAATTATATATTACAACAAATTGAAAGAAGAATAAATTAAATAAAAATTAATAAAAATAAATTGAAAAAAAAACAAAAACCCTCTTATTACTCAGTACAAGCAAGGTCTATCCAAAAAGTAAGGTAAATGTGATTTTCGCTGAAAAAAAAAAAAACTTAATCATAAATATGTATCCATGTTTCATCGTCAGCTATGATCCTTTTTAGCCCCTTCCTTGACTGGAAGTGATAATACTCGTATTGTAAGTATTTATTTATTTATTATAAAACTAAGATTATAATTAAACATTATTACTTAGATATACTACGAGCAATAGCGACAAAGGTCTTCAGCTCGGAAAGCTATTTGAATAATACAATAATATTAATTAAATATTTATAACATACAAAATTAATACAACTAAACTATTTATACTTATGATTAGGATATAATAAAATAGTGTTTGGTAAATAAAGATTAGAAATAAAAAAAAAAATTACAATGGGTGACTTAGATTAGATTGTATAAGTTAGATGTTTTTAAGAATTGTAAAATGAGTTTAATATTTTGAGGCGTAGGGTTAGAAAGGATGGAAAGGGGATCTGTGTTTGAGAAATATAAACTACGTATTGGTTGGGTTTTTGGGCATTCAACTAGAATATGATTGAGAGTTGAACTTTCAATACAGGAACAAATGGGGTTCAGTGGTGATGGGATGAACAAGTGTCCATGGGATAGTTTGGTATGACCTAGGCGAAGTCTTAAAAATTTTATCACGTCCAGTCTTCTGAATTCATCAGGAAGGGCAGGAAGGAAAGTTTTAGCTGAAAGTTTGTTGTGATTGACTAGCTTGTACCAATTTGATGTTGCTTGGTGGAATCCAGTGTGTTGGGTTTTGAAATAGGATTTTAAGTACATTACAGAGTCTTGTGAAGAAAAATTCGGAGTTGTATGGAGCGGAGAGAAAGCAGCTTCTTTGGCTACTTTGTCAGCCATTTCATTACCAACAATCAGGCAATGACTTGGGATCCAAACTAAAGTTATTTTTGAAGGGTTGCGGATAAGAATATTTCTAATTTTCTTAGCATAAAAATTATTTGAAGTTATGTTAGAAATATATTTAATTGAAGAGAGGGAATCGGAACAGATAGCGAATTTACCTTTATTGTTTTTGGCATATTCTGCAGCTTCTAATATAGCTACTATTTCTGCTGTAAAGATGGAGCTATGGTTAGGTAGGATTGCATTTTTGATTATTGCATCTTCATGAGTGACGCTATAACTCACATTATTGTCCGATTTAGAACCGTCTGTGTAAATGAAGGTAAAGTTACAAAGTTCTTCTTTTAAGTTGTTGAAAAGAGCTCGGAACTGGTTGGGGTTGGTATCAGATTTTAGAAAGTTATGAAGAGAACAGTTAATAGATGAAGGCATTAGGTTCCATGAAGGAGGGGGAACATTATGGATCGAGGGGGGAGGAATGGTACATTTAGGGTGTTGCAGGAATAAATTATTCTATGAATAGTAGAAAGCACCTTAGGTTGTTTTTAGATTTAGCTATTTTCCGGGTTAGTAAGCCTAAGGGGGAATCATTGTATTGTAAGTATTGTATATTTGATGTCTGCCTGTTTGTTCTGGAGAATCGAAATTCATTTATGTTGAATATAATTCATCATAATAGAGGACAACTATGATGCATATGAACACTATAAAAGAAAGACCTTCAAAATTGGGGCTAAAATTGAATGAGAAATTTGTGACTCCTATTAACTTCTATGATTGGAATGTTGCCACGTATAAATTGGCATGCAGTGTGAACGAACATCTTTTGTGGTTTGAAGAATGTGTACACAATTTTAAAATATGCGATCCGGGCTTATTTCCCATAAGAAATTTGAAACTATTGTATATGAAAATCAGCAGCAATCAGAGAAACAAATTATTTCGAAGTATCATCATCATCATCATTTCATTTTTCAGCACGTCACCTCCTGAAAAATCTAAATCATCATCGCTATCCAATCAATTTTTTTTTTTTTTTTGTGAACATTACTACAAAATAAAATATTAATAAAATATCATATCTTTATTTCTTTTTTAGATTCACAGAAAGCCATTGATCGATCCAAACTTTTATAGATTTTTTAAAAGATTATGGAAGGATTGCAGTTATTAATTTCTTCAGGCAGTTATGTTTTAGTTTCGGAAACAAGACAAACTCAGACAGAACCATATTAGGTGGTTACGTTATTTGCCTCTGGAATTTTTTCAAGTTTTTGATTAAAAACTCTCGCACAATGATGGCTTAAAGCGATGATGTGGTGGTGCATTATGGTTATGCAAAATGCATGAATTTGGCATGAACGTTGCACAAATTTGAATGTTTACGTTGGATATTCCCCTTGTGGATTCCTTATATACAATACTTCTATTTGATCATTGGATCATTTTTTGTTTTTTTTGTTTTTTTATTCACAAATTTTTTTTGGTTTTCGAAGAGTCATTGTACTTGCCATTGGTTAGTTGGTGTATAGAACTCGTAGACGCATATTTTATAGTCTATTTGTGATGTTGGTCGAAAAATCATGCCTTCAGTTATAGGTTAGATTACGTTAGATTATACAGACCGCCCGCAAATACACGCGAGTTCCCCTAGTCGCCTTAAGGCCCATTGTTATGCCTGGTAAAGGAAAAATAAGAGGGGAAATATGGGATATATATAAGGAAATGGATGGGACGGAAGAATAGGAATAGGGTGTCTTTAGTTATAGTATGCTTTAGTATGAAATTGAATTCTTTTGGTACTAATCATGTGGTAAAATGCAATCAAAAATATCAACACTCTTCATATGCCTATGATTTTGATATATAAGTAGGTACGAACAAATTATCATATTGTAGTCAATGAAAGGAAACTTTGTTTGATATTCACCTCAACTCTCTCTTCCATTTAAAGGCAGATATTTGTAAGATTGATGAAAAAGTCTGTCAAATTAAAAATATTTTTAATATAAGAAATCAAATGACAAAATAACAAAGCTTAGTTTTAGACAAAAATAATTAAAGTGAATTTTTTATATATAAAGTTTTGTTTTTTGACCATATGCCCATTTTTTGTCCTTTAAATCGTACAATAATTTTGTGAAGCCAATGTAATTTATGATCTATTTGTTTTTCGCAGTAGTAAAGTTATAATCTTTATATATATAATTCTTCTGTGAGTGTGTATGTCACTGAACTTCTCTTATGTGTGTTCATATTGAGTCTTATGCGCGGCTATACCGTTCGTTCATCTGATTGCAATGACATTTTGTGAATGCGTGCATGGTTGGTTTTAGCCTTGAACATAACAGAGTACTTTTGGATTCGATATGTGACGCTGTTGTCGAGAAATTGGTGGATCAAATACTGCATTTGATTTGTCTGATTCTGCGCAATGTACTACAGTTAGTTTTGAATAAATTAAAGGACTCAATAATACAATAACACTTAAGGCAAGACCAGGGAGCTGTGCATTGTTGTGGATTTGGTAAGTCACTGGAATTATTAATGTGACTGACTATCCATTTAGCCAAATTAAAGTGCAGCGGGAAGCAAAAATGAAATACCAGAATTGCAATTCAACTTATTAATAGCGATGGTGCGAAACCGCAACTGTGGGTATGGCCCAATCCACTTGCGTTCTACTGAAAGTGAAGTTTAAGGAATCCGATTGGCCGTACGACGTCGGGCAGGATACCCTAGTCTCTATATAAGAATTATAATAAAACTGTAAACAAACAAAATGTGATTTCTTTTCGATTAAATAAAATAAAATAAATATGAAATTTAAATAGTTTTTTTTTTTTTTTGGTATTTTTTGTATTTACGTTTCAAACATATTTTTGGAAAACAATAATATTATTAATTTTGCTTTTATAAAATAATAATCAAAATTACAATAAATTTTTCTTTATGTTTCATAGTTTTAAGTTAATTTTTTTTTGTTTGTAGTTATAATGTTTTTACGCTTGGTCCAACAATTACTCAAATTCAAATTCAATTCAAACTTCTGCGGGGAAATGGTTTCAAAAATCACTTGCAATTCGTTTAATAAACGAATCGATGTATTTTTGCTCATCGGGATTTCGAAGACGTGCACAAGTAATTGCACTGTTATAACTTTTTTCATTTCCCAAACGGAAATAGCAAGCAGCCTTATACATCCAGCCCCGAACGGAATTTGGATCATATTTGGTAACCACTAAGTCTAAGTCCATAAGAGCGAGTTGGTAATTACCCATCCTGATCAAAAATTTTCAAAAAAAAATAATAAATAAATACAATTTACTAAAGACAACAATCATTTGATAGATAAATGTATAAATCATACTTACTTGGCATGACAAAGAGCACGGTTACAATATAAAACCGGTGTATCGTGAATACTTTCCAGTCCTTTTGTATAAAAGTAGATTGCCTCCTTGAAGTTGCATTGGCTAAATTCATGGTTACCAAGACTAGAGCCAAAGAATACGAGTACATTCATTTATTCCATGCATAAAGAATCATATCGTTAAATCATCAATCACACTTACATTCGAAAGTTTTGCGCAACCAATACGCGATCCAGATTAGCACGGACCCGATTTTCTTGGGTACAACCGACTTGATTTACGAACGCAAACTGATCTATATTATCAGCACGAGGAACGGAACTACTTTTAATAGATTTCGATTTACGTAAGTGAATATCTCGATCAGTTACAATGAATTTATCGACATCGATTTCTGGTGGCGAGAAATCTTTATCCTCCTTGATGCCAGCCCTAAAAATGTGTGGAAAATTTTATTGAAAAGTATAAATTCTTAGCGATTTCAAAAATTTGGGAATCCTAAGTCCTGCTGGATGAGTCAGAATTAGAAGACAGGGATGGATTTTACAGATCCATTCCAACAAAAACTCATTCCAACATATCCCATGATAAACCAACCTTAGACGGAAGGCCAAGTTACATTGTAATCAAACTATCCCCATTTGTTAAAATTGCCCAGACAAACTGAACTTTATATTAAAATAAAATCTACATTCGTTTAATTAAACTTACTGTTCTTGCTTGGTGCTATTGGCAATATCATCGAGCTGCTTCATTAGATTTACTACCGTTGAGCCACCAAACAGAAAGTCCTCATATTTATCGATGTCATCCACTTTGGATTGTTCCATTGTTGAATGTGTCTTTTTGATTCTGAGTTGGGTCTTTCTTTGCGCTTTTAAGAAAATATATATGTAATTATTTCTGTAAGTGACTCCTTGTAATGTGTTTGAGAGTTGAATATGAGTTTATAGTTTGAAGTTTAAAAGTATTCTGACATATATTTTCAATGCCAACTTATAGTTAAAATAAATATACCTATGTGTGTTAAGGGCCTCTTTACATGGTCAAAAACCAGTATCAATCATTTGTGTACTTGCGCTTGAAGATGAGAGATGACTATGAATATACTTGTACATAGACGGGGCAAATCCTCTTCTTTTACTTTGACAATCGCAACATTTAAGGTTTCTACATTTCAAAAAAAAAATATTTCAAGATTTCACAACAACAAATTTCGAGATGTCAAATTTACGCCAAAGAGAAAAACTAATCGAAATTGAGCACAAAAAGTACAATAAAACATCTTGTCTTTCGAAAAAGTAGGTTGGTGGAAAACTTTGGAAGGCATTGCCCCCCTAGACACTATGATAGGTAGGGACTGACTTTCTGTCTACCATTCTTGCCATTTTCTAAAACGTTCTTTTTTCCTTGTACTTGTTTAAGCTGTTATGCCTTCTCAATCAAAATTCTAGGAACTTAGAAAACAGATTTCCTTGCGCATTTTATATGTAGCGTTATATTGGATACACCGTTTCTCGGTTTTCTTTAAATACCTGTTACACTAGACAGCTTTCCACTTAGTCTAAAAGAACAATGAAGTTGCTTGGTGACTTCACTTGCTCACCGAAACACGTTCAAAACATTTCAATCCTACTTTTATCTCAGTAATTTAAAGAATTTGATCATCTCACTCGAATCAGCGTTTGAAGTTTATATTAGTCCGTTTCGTTATTTTTTTTATCTCTATACTTTCAGAACCTTTCTTAGGGTTATCCCTAGAAAGTCTTTGCACTACTTTTGTTTCAATTTGAAAGCAATGAAAAAATCTGAATTTCGGGTTTTACAATAATAAAAACTGTTCCTTCATGCGAAAAATTATCGTGCCCATCGAATCTTGGATTACTGAATTAAAGCTACACAATACAAAAGGGATGGTGAACCTTTATTCGTGAACGTGGCATTTTTTTATAAAAATAATATTAATTAATGTGAAACCAGAAATTTGCACAGCAATCGTAATTTTTACTATTGTATGTTTAGTAGTAAAATAAAAGGTATATGACATCATCTGATCTGAAACTGTGCAAGCAATTGAATCGGACGTTTCCATAATTTTTTGTATTGCCCCATGGTCTTTCTTTTCCATACAATTTGTCTTTCCTTAATTCGATAAATTTCTGAACGCATATTCAACTAGCCGGGAAGTCAATTATCTGCTATTCAAATTTTCAATCTCTAACCAGTCAAATTTGGACGAGTTTAATTTATCAACTGAAGTCATATAAAGATACATTATACAAGTAAACTTAGGTACTTCCCTTATTTCTTTGAACTGATGAAATCTTGCTAAAAATTAATTGATGAATGATTTATCAAACTAAACTCTTTTTTTTCCTCTGATGATTGATTGATTTTTTTTTTTTGTCAAGTTTGGAAAATATCTTGTAGCAATATCGGTTCTATAAACTTGCAATTTAGACTCAAAAATAAGAAAGAGTTCTATCATGACGATAATCGTTTTATTTGGGCCTTGAAGCTTTACATTCAATTCATTGAAATACTGGCACAAGTCTATAAAAAACATTAATTTTTAAAGCCGCATAACATCATCCATTAATTGTGTGAAGATTTTTTACTTATTGGTGTGGCCTCATCATTGACATGAGTCTCATGGCGAACCAATCTCTGTTCAACAAGAATCATGATACTTGTGGTTATTCTTCTAAACTAAATAATTACCCTTCTCAAAATGATGACAACTTTATGATATCAGAATAAGGTGTGTATACTCTATTCTAAGAAGATTCGTTCAATAGGAAACTTAATTTAAAGTCAATCGGTTGATGAAAAATACATCTACCACTGCAAAAGTACGTGCATCGTCAAACAACTGAGTAGATAGTAGCAACCGAAAGCCGCCCAAAGTCATACAAAGTGACGAAGATGGCAAATAAAGGTTTCTGGGTCACATCTTTTGGGTTTTTTGGGCTACAAGTACAGGGTACATTAACATTAATTACTATTGCATTATTGCATAAAAGATGTCGTTGCTTTTTGTTAAAGAAATTACTTCTCAATCCACCATATTCTCACAAAAAGAGATTCATGTCTAGTGCAGAAATCTAAGCTGCAACAAAGGCCAAATGTAAGTCGAAATATTATTAAAAATTGAAATAAATATAAAAATTCTAAATGAATTAAGTAAAATTTTTAAAAACAAAAAAAAAAGTTTTTCATACTTTGTAGTTAGCTTTGGAATCGTTTGGACCATTACACCATTTATTTACAATATCATTTCCATCTCATCATATTTGAGTTAGTTACACGATGCCCGGTTTATACATAATAAGAATCTTCAAGCTAGTCAAAATAGCCAGCAACCAGAGATTCTACCTCTTCATTGTAAGCAAATCTATTATCACTTCGAATTCGCAAAGAGGTACAGAAAAGAATACGACGATGTTAAATATGGCAAATACTTAGATTGCGAACTTTGATTCATTGATTTTAGCTAAGGCGGTTACAATTGTGTGAACTGTTGCAATAAAACGACAAATTCTTTTCCGCATTCTTGATCATTTTTTTTTTGATGATTTCATCACTCAAATGATGTCAATGTTATTAATTGTTTTTGCATCACAAAAACTGATACCATGACATTGCCTGCAGATGGAGCCAATTCCCTTTTCCCCTTCTTAAGTCTATTGTTTTGATTGGTCTTTTGTCTCAGGTGTAAAGTGGTGGAACCCATGCTTTAACTATGGTTATAATAAATCGACGCAAAAACTCTCCTTCATTCATTTTCAAACACTCGATTGAAACATCGTAAGGTCGATGTTTTTGTGCTCTGTTTCCTCATGCCCAAATTTTCTGTGATGACGATGGTCATCCAATACCATTTTATGAATTTTTTCCACCATTTTTGGCTTGGTCATTTCATTTCATTTGGTTGATTGTACAGCATCGAAGCAGTAGAAGACCCCAGAGTAGAATCTAGCTCCGCTTATGAATTTCCCTTTTTCATTTCCAATTTTTATCTTTAATGTTTTCATCTTACTTACTTACTTACTTACTTGCTTCCTGTGTAATAAACTTTTTTATGTAGAAAATCAAGAGAAAAGAAGTTAAATTGAAAAGAAGCGAAAAAGAAGTTAAATTTTCCTTGCAACATTCTTCTTAAGATTATTTTTTGCATTTTTGCATAACTCAACATTTGGTTGGAGTATTTCCCCATTAAAAGTTTCACAGCTGTGCACTATCTATATATCTATCTATCTATGTATCGTTGCTCGAATTTTTACTCATTCTCCTATTATAGTAAACTACTTACAACCAATCATACCCTACCACTACATACTATACATATATATATATCTTTACCACAAAATTTTACATTATATAGTACTTACTGTGTACATATACAAGTAAGTAAGTACACCATACTAGTTGGTTACTTATATAGTTCGTCTTCTTGACAGTTCGTTGTAGCTCATCTTTATCTTGGGTGACTTGCAGTTAGTTGGGTCTTGTGATATTTCGAAACAAGACTTCTCATTCATTTACTAGTTATTCATGACCACGGAACTATAAATCTCTAGTGTTTTTTCATACTATTAACCATCGTCTACAAACTACTTTGACTCTATTCTAAATGTGTAAAAGTTTCTCTTATCAACTTCGTTGGTGTTGTGTTAAGTTTTCAAAGTGAAATCAGCGCGCGAAACGCTTCAATTTAATTTTGAAGTCAAATGAATTTTGTTGACATGAAAAATCGTCGAATGCAACGCGTATAAAGAAGAAAATTAGAAAACAACAAAAAAAAAACAAAAAAGAAAAGAGAAACGAGTTAATAATTTACACAATCCAGTGGCGCATTTAACAATATCATCATCATCATCATCATCATCATCAGAGTACATCATAATGATGTCAACATTTTTGCATCATTAAGAACATCATCACCATCATCATCAACTTGAGCATCTTAACATTTTGATTCATTGCATTGTAAACAGTTTTTTGTTTTAATAGCTGCTCCAATGATAGTTCCTTGTTGCTGTTGCTGATGATGTTAGTGTTATTATTACCCGCGGCCCTCAACCTCTTCACAGTTTCACAACTCACTTTTCATAGAAATTCAAAAGTCCAAAACAAAAATTTGTCAAACTTAACGCTTGTTGCAAGTCTTACCTGGTCTTAAGGTGCATGGTGCAGTGGTCGATGGTGCATTCTCTTAATCCTCTACACTGCATGATCTGTTGAATTGGAGGCATTGTTGTTTTTCTTCTGCTTAAGAAACAAAGCAAAACAAAAAACAAAGCAAGAGAAGAAAAACAAAAACAAAAAAAACAACAACAAAAAGACATAAAAGAAAACTAAAAAGAATAAAAACTTTTCATAATTAATCAAGAGACTTTGCCTTCAAGTTCGTTCATTTTCCTTGTGCTTTCTGTTCGTTCGTTCGTTCATCTTCTTATGTCCTTCACTACTACCAACCAACCAACCAGCCAGCCAGCGAGCCATCCTATGATGCTCATTAAAAACAGGAAAAGTGTCGGAACGTTTTCACATTTCGCATAGAATAATAATAATCTGAAACTGAATAATATATATATATATATATATATAAACGTATATAAAGAGAAAAGCGAATTGAAAAGAATAGAATACAATAGAATAGAATGGTGCCTATTTAGTCCAAGTCCAAGCCCAAAGATGCTTGTGCTGTTGCTGTTGCCGTGAGTTGTAATGTCAGCAGATTTTAAATAGAATATGTCCTTGAAGTTTACAGACTCAGTCGCTTTGGAAAGTTCACAAAACTATGACAGATGTTATGCAGCGTAAAACATAATGTAACGTAACGCAACGCAATGTAATGTAGCGTACCGCAAGGAAAAGCGTTGCACGACAAAAGCAATGCAACGCGATATGTTGCTTTTCACTTTTATTGTCTTCAAAATGGCAACTGATTTGGGTTGACTTTACTTTCTTTTCTTTCATTTCTTGAAATCTTTGTAATATTTCTTATACATACATAAGTAATTTTTTCCTTTACTTTCATTCAACTTGATTTCTTTGGCAATTTGTGTATGTTCTCTTCTTCTTCTTCTTCTACTCATTCATTTCCCTCTATAACTAATTCTTCGTTTATCTTGCTGAGCAAAAAAAGATTCTTAGTTCAGTTATACTTACATACTTTGTAGTATATTCTTGCTCCTGATGCTGCTGCTCCTGCTGCTGCCTCTGTTGTTCATTCATTTTCCATTTGCTGCTGCTGCTGCTTTGAGCTTCTTATTTTATTCAAGAAAATTACATTTCTTTGCTTACTTTCTTCGTTCTTTTTCTTTATTTTGGTCTTCTTCTTATGTCATTCCTCTTGAGCGCTTACCTTAGACAGTTTTCCTGTCACTTTCCTAAGAGCTCAACATCATCATCATCATCATCATCATCATCATCATCCACATCCGCATCATCGCCATCATCATCGTCATCATCGTCACAATCTCATCTGCCATCATTTTTCGTTTTCTGTTTTCTCTTTAAGGAAATAAAATGTATATGCCAAATAAGTAGTGGTAATGGTAGTAGATTGAAAGACGACACGACGAAATAGTAATAGTGAATGAAAGTTAAAGAGACACAAAAGTTAGAAACGAAAAAATAACGAATATAAAAAGAAAAAATTTATATGTCTTTTATTATTTTTTTTTTTGTTTTGGAACATCTTCGTTCACATCATGCATTAGTTATGTATGTTAACTTTGCTTTATGCTTCAAATTATTAAGTGTTCTTAGTTAGAGAAGTTTCTTTCGAACAACTTACGAAATTTATAAGTCAGTAACAACAAGACATCCTCGCTAACCACCACACTGCCTCCACCATCCACCATCCACCATCTACAGTCTACTATCCGCTTTCAATCCTATAAATTGGGTAGTGATACCAAACAGAATTTATTTGAAGTCAGGAAAAAGAACTTAGAACTTTGTTTTGAGTTTTATATGATGTTTTCTCATTTCCTATATTTTGTTTCTTTTATGTTAAACTCAAATCAAATGTATGTGGAAGGAAGAAAAGTGAGAAACAAAATTATACAAGAAAAAGCTTAAAAGAAAATTCTGTGAGTTGTAAATTGATCAAGTATATTTCTGGTTAATTTTTGTAAATAACATAAAACTCAACTAAACCAAACAAAACAAGATGAAATCATATTTTTTTCACTTTAATTATTCTGTTGTTCATAAAATAACTTAAATTAAATTATATACAAAGTGGGAAGAAACAAAACATTAAATAAGATCATGTAGGGACGTCGACAGGATGCGGATCTTCTCAGCCGCCTTGCCATTCTGACCCCTCCCTTTCAGCGTCTCTTTAAAAGGCACCTGGCTAGTACGTTTGGATGATTTACCAACCGAACAATGTAGTCCTTGGCCTGACTGATTAATCACATCGCCGATTTTTAATATTTTCAAATCGTTCTCGAGGTCCGCCGTGCGCATAAACCATGGTGCCCCAGAAATCATGCGCAATGTCTTGGCCTGCACTACTCTGACCTTGGAGATATTTGATTTTGCTGCTATACACCGTACACCGATAAGCCATAACGCCAAGCAGGAGCAATTATTGCTTTGTAGATATGCATGTACCTTATTTCTTAATGACAATTTATTCCTGCGTTATATTTGAGATATCCGAAATGTTAATGTTAACCGCCTATCTATTGTAAGTAGTACAGATCCAGGTATCTATATTCCGAATGGTGCTCCAGCAGCTGGTTGTCAATGAAGACTCTCGGACCAACATCCGGCCGTAAGGCGTACGTCACATTGGCACATTTTCGTTTTTTCGTCAACGCCAATGTTCCATCTTCTTGTCCAGACTTCAAAACTATGTAGATATTGTTACATGTTGTTGTCCGTGGCAAACGTTTCAATAATGAAATCCTCAGGATCTTCTAGCGGTATTTTCGAGCCATTGGGCATATCATGCTAGAACAGGGTATAGATTCTCGGCCCCAAAACGATACCCTGAAAAATAAAAACACTCAAAAGTATGCAATACAATTTATAATATTATTAAAATGCATATTTTTATTTTGAAAAAAACTACTATGTGTGTACACACACATACACATACACACACACACACACATACAGACATGCATGCATGCATGTGCATAACAAGCACAACTTCCGTTTCCGGTCACACAAAAACAACACAACACACAAAACAAATTGGATTGACCTTGCCTGGGTTAAATGGTAATGAAAAAATCGTTAAACAAATTCAAATATATGCACAACTTGTTCAAATTTAGTAGCAACTAAGTTAACCTCCAATTCTTTACTCCTCCACTGCTCTTTGCTTTGCTTTACTTTAGTTTTTTTTACTTTGGTTTTTTTTACTTTGGTTTTTTTTTTTTTTTTGTTTTGTGTTTACTTTAGTTGATATACTTACGTATATCATAAGGACTTTTTTTTCATTTCTATTTTTCTAGTCATTTGGCGGCACATACAAAATGCCAGCAACAACAGCAACAACAATCTTTTATCATCAATATTACATGCAAGGAATTTGCATGCAATTTGTGTTACAAATCTCTAACTTCACCAACATCTCTACCATCATCATCTCTTTTACCATCGACGGTGCCACCATCATTACCTTACCATTTGCTTAATGTGATTCTAGTTCTACTTTCTTTTCTTTCCTTTCATTTTTCATTTTTTTTTTATTTTTTTTTTTTATTTTTGTGTTGATTTCCTTATCTTTATTGTAAAAAACCAACCAACCAACCAACAAACTACATACAATTTTTTTTTTTTTTCATTCATTCGTGGTCGTTGGCAATGAATGACAAACAATTGCCAAATGTGACAGTGGCACATGATTCCAGTATCGCATCTCGTTCTCCATTTGGCACCCGATAGAATTTCATATACGATTTTTATCTATATATTCTCTCTCTCTCTCTCTCTCTCTCTCTCTCTCTCTATCTATGTTTCTCTATATGTGTGTGTGGAGGAACTAACATGATAACTACATAGAAAGAGAACTGACAAAGCAACTGGCATCCAATATTGCCAGCGTGTCGGCTGTCTGTCTGACTGATTTTCAGTTTATTCTATGTTTATCTGACTACATGTCTGTTGTTGTTGTTGTTGTTGTTGTTGCATTACTTGAATACCACATAAGTAAGTAGACAGTGAGTGAGTGAGTGAGTAAGTGGTTGAGTGAGTGAGTATCTTTCCCTCTGTGGCCTCTGATTGCAGTTGAATTGTCTGTTGACTGTCATCATCTTATACTTTTATGATCATCTTCGCCTGTGACTAAATACCATATCGCAAAATTTTGTGTTCGCAACTTCTATTTGCCTACTTTGCAGTAGTATATCTTCTAGTATTTTTCAGTCTGTGTGTGTTTGTCTGTTTGTTTATTTGTCTATCTATCTGCCTGTCTAACTCTCTATCTATCTATCTGTCTTTTCTTTTGCTTGCCTCTGTTTGATTCCAGTTCCACAATTTATGCGTGTCACATACAAATGATTTCTATTTTTGCTTTCTTTTACTTTTATTTCCAGTTCCCAATTCTTTCTTTTGTCTCGTTTTTTTTTTTTTCTCTTTTTCTGTTCTTTTGGTTTTTTTTATTTATTTATATGTTTATTTTTCGGTTCTTGCATTTCGGTTTTACTGCTTTTCCGGTTGGATTTTTTTTTTTTTCTTTATTCTCTCTCTTTTTCTCTCTCTCGATCCCTGTATGTCTCTCTGTGTGTGTGTTTATCTGTCTTATATTTCTAAGGACGAGACAAAAAAAAAATTTCAATATTAATTTGTATCTAAACGAAAATGAAGACTAACAAGAACCAAATAAAACCATAAAAATGTAAACAAATTCCATTTGTATGCATAAAAGAAGATTCAAATGAATAAATGAACGAACAAACGAACAAACGAATGAATGAATCAAAGACAACTTTGACTACAATTTTACTCAAATCTGTGTATCTGAAAGAATACGTGAAAGAATAAAGGACAAAGCCAATAAAAGCATACAAATTTGCTAAGCGAAGTGATTTTATCTGACAAAATAATGTCACATTTTAAGCATAAAGCATATGTAACTAACTGCAACACAACAATTAATGTGCATATTATATATTTGCGACACCATCAAATTATCAATAATTTAAAATGTTTCTTAAATGTTTATCTTAATTATTGTATATTATTGTTTGTCCATTATTGGTCATAGTTTTTTTATTTATCAAAATATTCTCTATGATCTTCAATATACTTTTGCAATCTTTTGATATAATTATCACCACTTCGAAGGATGCCTCTCCTCCAAAACATCATCCGCTTCTTCAGGCATCGAAAAATGTTGATCTTGCTATTTATTGTACAGAATTTAAATATACATATATGGCCGATTACCCATGAATTCATTGTTCATTAAGTCCAAATTTAAGGTAATGACCAAACATGACAAAATGTCGAACATGTCCCGTTTCTCCATTTTTTATAAAATTCAGAAGAAAAATTACCAAAATGATAAAATTGATGAAGCCTAAAAGTATACTACATATCATAATTAAGCCTATACCACACGATGGCACAGTTAACCAATGCTTACAAAACTTGGATAAATACAGAGGCATGCACTTGAATAGGGACAAGAATTTTTAAATGTTTCATTTTATTTTTCTCTTAATAGTTTATTGCTATTGTCATGTGTTTTTTGTTTTTGTGTGTGCAACATAGAGAGTATTAACGAACTTTGGATATAAGAGAAAGATCGCAATAATTTATCGTTTTTATTTACTTTCATACATAACAAATGTGAATTCTTCATTCCAAGTAAAAATCCATGCGCCGAAGATTATGTTTTGTTAATATATGAAAAATAATATGATCCATAGTTAAACTCTCACAAAGGAGGAAAGAGGCAAAATAATTGCTTATAAGGAATGTGATCTTACGTACAGAAAAATTGCTGAAAATATTGGAAAAAAACAAGAGTATAAAATTTTCAACATGAAAGGGCGCAAAAAAAAAAAAAAAAAAAAAACACATTCGCCTAGTGCCAAGAAGCGAACAAATCGAGAAGCTTCAAATTCACACTGTTCTGCTGAAAAAATTTCTTCCAATTTAAAGCTAAAAACAAGTGTTGATACTGTTCGAAGAGTTTTACGTAAAGCAAAACCTCTTAAAAGATTAAAGTTAAAGAAAAAGGCACCGATGAACAACCAACGTAAAAATTCTCGTCAAGTATTTGCTCGTAATCACATGACTTGGAAGAAGCATTGGCATGCCATGTTTTTTCGAATGAAAAACGTTTCAATTTAGATGGACCTGATGGGTTCAACTATTATTTTCACGATATTCAAAAGGGAAAACTCGTTCTGTCCCGCAACCATAGCCATGCGAAAGATGTTATGGATGCAAAAAAAAGCTGGACTCAGAAGCAAAACGTCACTAAAGTGGCCTCTTTATTTCCTGATCTCAATTGAGAATGTATGAAGGTGGCTGATAAGAAAAGAATACGAGTCTGGGAGACAATTTCAAGACGTACAGTTATTAACAGATGCCGTCACTGATGCCTGGAGCGAAATATCCTTAATTTATTTAAAAAGTCCCTTACTGACAGGATTTATGGGATTATATACCGCAGAATGGTGGTTCCACACATTATTAAATAATTATTTAATATAAATATTAGTATTAATAAGCATTATAATAATTAATAAAAATACAATTAAAACCAGAGATTTACTAATTTTAAGTTCTTGTCTCTATGCAAGTACACGATAAAAAGAACTCATGGAATGGCAAAATGAAAGACATTGACGGTTCATGCAGATGTTAGCAATTGATAGAATGAATGACACTGAATGAAATAGTTGAAATGAGTTTCATATTTTTATGAGTCACAGCAGGTGAATGAATATCGCTATAAATTTTATGAAACTTCCTTCTTGTTTCATTGCCGCGAGAAAGAAAAATAATTTTTGTAGTGAAACTTCTTTAGCGAAGGGGAGTATATCCAAAAAAATTATGAAAATGAAATGTGACGAAAATCAAAATTTGACAATGTTATTATTATATTGGAGCTATTTTGGCAAAAACAATATGGAAATAAAACTTTTAAAGTAGATGGTTAAGCAATAATACAGAATACTGTAATGTTATATTGTTTCAATACAAAAGGATTATTTTATTTTTCGGTCATTCAGCCACTTGTTCGTACGTTCTTTCGTAGAGTAAAAGCAATCAGTAAAGCAATTTTTATCTCTATCTTACTCATGCATAAGCATTCATTCTCTATGCTGCAGACAATGCGCATTGTTTTGTGCGTCTCCCTACTATGTCTCTGAAGCATCATCACATTTTGATTTTCGTCACATTTCATTTTTTAATTTTTTAATTTACATCCCTTCTTTCTTTAAAGAAGTTTCACTTCCATTTGGTGCTTATGAGGGTGAGGCGCACTACTTAAATTTTTTTAAGAAGGAATGCAGAGAAGAATGAATTGCATTGCTCACCAGGCAATTCAAACTCGCAAATCTGGCACCGCAATGTCACGGCCAGTCCTTCACAGGGCATCATTATTTTTCGAAATGCGGCGTTTTATCTTTTATTAATTTGTGGCTTCTCTCAATTTCAAAGAGATAAACGAAATACACGACATCTATGTATTCATTTACGAAATTTTGTACTTCTACGGGGTCCCTCTTCTGCAATATTTGGGTACACACAATTTACACAATTGGCCTTTCAGTCAATCGCTTCACGGTTGTCATTCAATTGGCAATAACTAGTTTTGTCCCTATTATTGAAAAAATGAACGACATCTTTGAAGAAAATGATGTGAGAGCATTGTGTTGTTGACTGTCATTTTACTCAACTTGTCAATTGTTTGGCGAATGGCATGAATGACAAACAATGTAAACAATCAATCTATCAATCTTTTAGACAATAGTAGCATGATAAGAAGACTCATAATTTTCTTTACAGATTTAATTGGAATTAGATTTAATTATATTTTTTTTTTTTCAACAAAATTTAAACAATAAATCTTGTATTGGTCAGAGGAAAATCATCAAATGACCAAAGTTACTAATAATAATAATAATAATAAAAATAATAGTGACTAATTCTTTAACTCATCGGTTTTTGTAACATTGAAGTTCTTTCAATTGCCATTGACATTCTATCTAGATACTTGTAGTGCGTCCTATAAAAGTTGCTTGTCATCTGTGTTTATTTTTACTGTTGTCGTTTTTGTTAGTATTATTGTTGCTGATGCTGTTGTTATTGTCATTGTTGTTGTTGTTGTTGTTGTTGTTGTTGGTACAGCAGCTTAGTAGTTTTAGAAGAAATAAGTGACCTAGAAAACAAAAAGTATCTATGTATCGTGTGACACCATTGCAAATGTTGTTTGCTACTACTAAGAGTTCTGTGTATCCATTAAATCCTTCTTATGCGTGTGAGTGCGTCTATCAGTATGTATGAGTGAGTATGTATGTATGTATGTATCTGTGCGCATATGTGTATGTGTGAGCTTATGTATCATGGCATATCCGGTGCCTGCTGCAAGTGAATGCCAGCCTGATTTCCCAAATAGTGTTACAAAATAGCGAAGTTATAACTGCGAAGCGAAACAGTGTGTGTGTTCGAGAGGAGAAAATTTTGAAAGAGGGGACGCAAGGAGGAGAGGAAATGCAATTTGAAAATCAGCTTTCGTTGCGGTTTTTCGCATTTCGTATTCTAAACGCAGCAAACACTTCACTTTGTTCGCTCCAAATTCAGATTCAGTTTTAGTTTTAGCGTTTCACTTTAGTTGTTGCTTGTTCTGCTCATATTTCTATTTTTTTTTTTTTTTTTTTTCATTTCGAATTCCACTATTTTCGTTGTTTCGTCCTGCATTATTTTTGCTTATTCCAATGTCTTCTTTCTTTTTGTTTTTTTGTCCACCGATGAAGTTTGTATATGCCACACCACACAGGAAACTCGGTTTCTCGTTTCGTTTGCTTTGGTTGGGTTTTTCGGTTGCCACTTGGCAGAGTGTGGCATGGTTATCACGTAGCTTGAATTTGGTACGCTTGGTTGGACTCGACTCGACTCGACTTAACTTTACTTGGCTAGCATGGAATGGGATTGGCTTCATTCGGACACTTCATTTACCAAAAAAAAAAAAAAAAAATATATATAGAAATGGAAATACACACATACACAGAGTTAGCGATAAAGCTAACCGCATTCAAAATGTGGCATGCAGATTTCTTTCTATCACTCACTCACTCACCCTTACCCTTTGTCACTGTCCACACTTCCTTGCTGCGATATCTTTGTCATTGTGTTATTTTTGGTAGAAAAGATATTTTAAATAGCCACAAAAATATGCAATCTTGTGCCCCTGCCACCTGGGCAAGGACGAAGTATCTATTTAAAATCAGCTTAAATGATTTGGTCACCACAAAAATCTCATGCAAGTGCAAACCGTAAAAATGCAAAATTTTTCGCAAAATCTCAATTTATATTGTACATAATTGTATAACCTCATTATACAGGACTGACATTTCATGTAAATTCATGGAAAAACTATATAGGTGTGTATGTATGTAAACGTGCATGTGAGTTTGAGATATGGTAAACATAAGCATAGGAATTTGTGAAAATCATACTACTTAATGGGGAAAAACAAAAAAAGAGAATTTAGTATGATGATGATGGAACAAACATAAACAGTTGTAGTTGTGAGAAGCAGCCATACAAATTGAAAGGAAGGAGTCCTATTTTGTTTAGCTATTAGTTTCAAATCAAAATTCAAATTTAACGTGATTTAATGTTGGCATAATTTATTTCTATTTTAACTTCTCTCTTTTTTAACCATCTTATTATATGTTAATTTATTGTTTTCTCCATGTATTATGTGATGTGCACTGAGATATGATTATTTAAGTCAGAATAAAGAATCATGAGTCATTTAGATTATTGGATAATTTCAGTCAAATGATATAGATTCAAATCTCCACAACATAAGTAGTTCTATCGGTAATTCTGCTGTACCTGATTAACATGGTATGGTCATGTCCAAAGAAATCAAACATTTTCCATGAACACAAAATTTGGTGGGAAAATGAAAATCAATTTTCATCTAAAGATAAGAATATACACATCAAATCGTTCTTCAAATCGTTCTTCAAATTGTTCTCTTTTTGAGAGAACGAAAGCTATTTGATGTATCGATGGGGGTGTTTTTCCGTGTTGATCAAAATTTGATTAAAATCAAAAAGTTTTGAGAACTAAAAATTAAAAGTTTTCCATTTTACGAAAGAATAAACTCAATTTGAAGAACGATTTGATGTATGTATTCCTACCTTAACTTTCACTCTGCTTTAGGTCTAAATGTTTGATGTTGTTGATAACTCACATAATCATAGAATAAAGAGTTCTACGTATTTAAGCATGAATAGAGTGACACCTTCAGCATCAGGAATTGCAATTCCCTGTAAAATATTTCATGATTGATTAACTCAGTCATCTACTAGCATAAAATAATCTCCTACTCGTACATGTCAATGAAATTCAATCATTAAATTTGATGACAATGACATATTTTCGGATTGAAGAAAATAAATACAAACCCAAACTTATGAAGTGAATTTTTAAATTCGATGACACCATTCTCAGTTGGTTGCACTTTCGTGAAAATTTTTTTTATTTTAGCTGCTATTGTTGTTTTTATTTAGCGAAAATTTTATGAATTTTAATAAGATTTCTGCAACACGCGCAATGCACCCGGATGGTTTTAGATAGATCACTCCCACATAATGATAAGAAAGAAGGAAACCGCAAAAATTGTACATTTAATATTTTTGCACTGTAATTACTCATTGTTCCTCATTAATAATTTACTTGAAGTTATTCTTTTTATCATATGTTCAGTTGTTGTGCATTTATGAAAGAAAAACTATATGGTGTGTTCCATAATCATACGACATAACTAAAGAGTCCCGTTGGATCTTCTTTGAGTCTTTGATCTTCCAATTTTCTGTCCTTGGATCAATCACACTACATGCAAATGATACAATATATTAAAGAATATTTTGAATAAACTTAAAATTAAATCAAAATAAAGAATTTTATAACAGTTAAACAGAAATTGATGCTTTAGTGATTTCTTAGTTGTTATTGAAAAAATAAAAATTCTACAAAAACCTAGGAAACCAAACACACACACATTTCATTTATTCAATGAAAAGTGGAGCCATTAAAATACTTGATGAAATTAGTTGGTTTCTATAAGAGACTACTTTGATATCTGGAACACTTAGAATTTTGCAGTTTTGGGAGGTCAAGTAAGTTTAGCTAAATATATCCTGGAATGTTTGTTTCAAAGTTTCTCACTCTTGTCTAAGTCTTGCATTTGGTGTACACTTTGGATATGCAAGCATTTGTTTTGATGTGCTGAGCGAACGAATCAGTTTTGTCATCAAATCAATACGGGGACAATTCGACAACCACCGAGATGAATTCTACTTCTGCAGAATTGGAAGAAGAGAAAGATCGGTAGTATTGAAGCTAATCTGGAACAGGAACAACGATTCTGAAGAGAAAAAATTAAGGGTTAAAAGAAAGAATTCAAATCGTAGCGATCGGCAAGTGCTGCCTTGGCTCTGATGGCTATGCATGCATGTCTCTGGAACGACCAGGTGAAGAATAAGAAGAAGACAAGGAAGAAGAAGGTGAAAAAAATGTTGATATAAAAAAAAACAAGATTACAAGAAGTAAATTTTTACAATAAGAATTATTATTAACGATTTTAAGGAGAATTGATTTGTTTTTGGTTTTTTTGTTTTGTTTTGTGAAAGGAGAACAATTGAGACGTGATTTCATGGAACAAAACTAAAGCAAGAGCCCCAAATTCTATATGAGATGATTGGACACATGGTACATAATAAAATGTTTATATGACTTAACATTGATTTGTATAACCCGGCAGTTCAACTTTTGTAATATAAACACACCAAATAAATAACAAAACGTAACATATCTTAATGTAAAGAGATCTAAAGATTTTGGATATCATATCTAAGCTTTTTCATTGGTTATCAAACAGATACAGGACCAAGTTATTGAAGTGAAATTTCTTAAGCGAAGGGGAGTAAATCCAAAAACTTATGAAAATGAAATGTGACGAAAATCAAAATTTGACGATGTTATTATTATATTGAAGACAATGCGTATTGTTTTGTGCATCTCCCCGCTAAATCTGTGAAGCATCATCGCATTTTGATTTTCGTCACATTTTATTTCTATTTTTTGGATTTACCTCCATTCGCTAAAGAATTTTCACTTCCATATTGTGCTTATGAGGGTGAGGCACACAACTAATTTTTTTTCTTTTTTCTTCATTTGGTATGGTGCAATTTGAAGCATTTGAAACAGTTCTTTGTTTTGAATCATATGAATTATCACAGTTTTCTACATCTGGAAAACAGTTGGAACTTTCATTGTAATGCATTCTTATTGATTTCAAATGCTTTTCCATCAAAAGCCAAGCTTCAATTGAACTTCACAACACCGCAAGTGAAAAACATGGAGTACATCCAAGAATTGAAGAACTATCTCCTACATTTCGTTAAGGCTAATGGACTAATTTTCAAACAAACATTAACACAAAACCCAATTTTGCAGAAAGTTTTATCCATACTAATAACAGATCGCCTTCTAATTTTAACTTGAAACCCATAGAGGTTATGTGGGTTATATTAGCTCAATGGGTTTATGCAAGAGCTTAAAAAGAGAATTGTTATGATGATGTCTACCTTTTTTATAAATTTATCTAAATCAATGAAACAAATATGTCTCAATTTGCTAGAGCCAGTGGAGCTTTAAAAAAATCTATAATCTGCAATAAATTTCAAAGGATTAACTTTTAACCAATAAACACAAGTTCAAGCGTCTTATCAACATGAAACATCTCTAAATTACATTTTTTTGTCAAATGCATTTCTTTAATTAATCAATCAAAGTTATATCTAATAAAATTTGTTTGTTTTGTTCCTCAAAATATTCTCCTACAATATTTATTTTATTGCCAAATATATTTTAAAAAATAGATGAAAAAATCATAGAATATTATGAGTATGGAACGCTTCATAAATATTATGTATACGCCAGTTGTGCTCATGCTTTAAATTATTGTAAAATTTGGTAATGATATCTTTTTTCAATAATAGTTTATAGATCGATTGATGATTGAATCTCATGTGTGTTATTGATAATAGTCTCAACCTTGAGACTAAAAACTATTATTCCTTGTACAAAAATCCTTACATGGTTTGTTGGTTCTATGCCAATTATTATGTGTTCATGTTATCCTTGCCATCTATTTTAAGTTTTTTCTTCTTGTTAGCTTAGAATGACACAAGAATAACAAGTTTATCAAATGCAATCAACAATTAAAACTTCTCATTTTATGATTTCAGTATAGGAAAAATGAATTTTTCTCGTTGTTTTATAGTCGGTTTTCTTTATTATTTTCTTTTCAATTAAATATCCTTTTATTTTTTATTTGATATCATTTTCTCCTTATAACATAAACCAAGTTTATTTGCAATGTAGTCCAATGTACTTTGGTTTGCTTTTTTAAATAACCAATAGACAAACAATATTATTGTGCAAATATTGTATATTTCATCATTCCCATCGACTACTTCTAATGTCTGAATAACAACTGATGCGTTATTATACAGAATTCCCTTATAAACAACTACATTTTTTGATTTTCCAATTTTAAGCAATTAATTGTTTTATCTTCTCATCCATTTTTGCAATTTCCACTTTGTTGATTCTTTAACCTCTCAATCGCATCTATGTAAGTACTAAAAAAACTGAGCAATTTAATTGCACAAACCCACAAATTTTAGGACAATACAATATTGTACATCTAGGGGCCGCTTTTATGGTATGGTATGGTATTGTATTAAGTACTGGTAAATGCTTTTTGGAGTTGAAATTCCTTTGCTTTCTTTATTTTATGTATAGAAAAATTGAATTTGTTCATTTTGAAAATTGTGCATTTTTCATGTTATCCTTTGTGTTGTGTTATGGTGTGTTATGTTGCATCCTTTAGATATTTTTACTTTATGCTTACCACGTTGCTATAACGAAATGAAATCTGTGCCGCTGCCAACAATAAGGACACGACACCCTATCCTAGTGTTGGTAAATGACTTACACAACTCCTTTATTTTCCACTCATCCTTTCCATTCACTAAATTCACTTTGTTGCTGACCATTTCGAAAGAGGTGAAGTCTTTTCTTCCTATACATATTGTCGTAGTTTCCTTGCCGTTCCTTTCCACTTTTTCTGATTTGAGTTCAGCACGTTCGCGTAATTTAATTGAACTAATGTGGCCACGTTCAGCTTTTGCTTCTGACTCATTTTTCTTTTTATACTTTCTTGGGGCTTTATTTTACAACTTTACTGCCTTAGCTAATGTTTATTCTTCACCCAACCATCCACCACCACCAACCCGTCCCACCCCACCCCATTTAACGATAGTTCTTCTTCAATTTTAAAGTAGCCAACATGGACTTGTGGCCAGTTGGTTCAGAGGGTCCTTGGCTCACAGAGGACGTTGCCTGGCATTCATTATAAGGCATTGAAATGCGGCAACGCGTCGCTTTACTTGACTTGCGAACATTTATTATTGGCTTATATTCTTGTTGTTTGTTTTTTTATTTATTCTTTTTTTTTTTTTTTTATTGTTATTATCACTGTCGTTATTATTGTTGCTGTTATATTGTCCTTATTCCTTATTGCTTGACGCAGTCATAATTAATAAACTTCATGTTGAATTGTGACTTTGTGTCAAGCGTCAGCAAAACTACATAACTTAATTCAACCAAACTTAAGTCAACTTAACTCAACTCGACTATACTGAACTGAACTGAACTGAACTGAACTGAACTGAACTGAACTGAACTCTGCAACATATCAACTCAACTGAAGTGAAGGCAAGTTAAGCCAAAGAAACTAACTTCAAACATATTAAGTAAAGGCGATGCCTCTTTGGCTATGAAAGACTCTTAAAAAACTAAGAAGAAAATAGAACTAAAAATTGAGATGAGATGAAATGAGAACAGAGAAAACCTTTAAGACATTTCTTTGTTGAATGTTATTAATATTGGCAATCAAGGACTGGCTGAATGACTGAATGACTTTTGTAACAGCAACAGCAATAAAGAATTTTATATGTTTCTATTATTCTTTCATTGTATGTTGCTTCCTCAAACATTTTCTTGCTTTTAACTACTTCTTCTCCTCCTTGGTGGTGTCACTGTGTGTCTTATGAAATATTTTACTACTTAGAACTTAATCACCTTATTAGGAAATTTAAAATTAATAAGTTTATTATGAGGTCAATATGTCGTATGTGTAATATTGATTGACTTACTTTACTTAAAGACAATTTTAGTGTCAATACAATGAAAAATGTTAGATTTTTTTTTTTTTTTTTTTTGATGACAAAATTGTCTTTAGAAAGCTAAAGTTCGAAATGCCTTTGTGTAACGACATGCCGAAGGCGAAATATTAATATAATAAAATCATTCTTTTAACTACGAACTAAATGTAGAGCGCTCGATGGAGAAAAAAAATGTAAGTCCAATTATTTATACTCGAAGTATACAAAAGTTTATTTCTTTCTCTACATAATTCACAGAATATTCTTAATAATGCAAAGGCCTTGAAGCAGGTGTCTCTTGTAAAGCAATTTTTGGAAGTACAATATTTATAGCATCAACTATTGAGAAAATGTGAGTGCAAATAATAAATAAGATTTATCTTCTGTGCATAATATAAACTGCTTTCAGTTTGATGAGTTCTTCACCCAAAAGGACCGATAAGTAGTAGTGTTTGTAGTTCAAGTTTTAATCTGCTTTTCTTCTCGTCAGTTTCCGGAAGACAGAAAATTCATTAAAAATGGTGATATTTGTGAAAGTATAGATACAACGATAGATGTAGCAGTTGGAATATTTGCAGGTTGTTAAATATTAAATCCTTTACAAAGACTTGCACAACATCATCAAATAGATTTCACTTTGTTTTCCCATTTTATGGTTAAAAATATTTCGAAAGTTATTTTGCAATAATTTATAGGGATTGAGTTTAGTCTCAGTTTCTGTGATTTTGTTTTTAATAATGAAGAATCATAATTAGCTGATTTACTTTAGGAGATGTCATAATGTTCATAGCATATAATGAAACATATTTTCGAATATTGTTAGACTACAATTTATAACACGGAAACGTAAACCTGGCCATGAGAACACACTTCTTTCCGGAGATCTACACCAACCGCATGAAATGTTTGCCCTTGAGACTTATTAATACTAAGGGTAAAATATGTTCTAACTGGAAACTGAACTTGCTTAAACCTAAAAGGTAAATCGGTTGAAATCATTGGTATCCTGGGGATCATCCTAGTTTCACCTACTGCTGGAACTGTTAAAATACCCGCCTCTATAATATTAGGGAAGAAACGCTTAATTTGAAGTCTTGTTCCATTGCATAAACAATTTTCGAAATGCACAGTTAGATGAACAACTGTTGGCACCGCTCGCGAAGAGGAAATTCTACTGTGCCATTAAGAAGATTTTTTATTTTTAAATGTATTTGATTGCTTGCACTGAATGAAAAGACTCTACATTGATGTGACCGTTGAAACATTTTGAAAGAATGAGAAAATAGGGAACTGTTCATCTATTATCTACTTTGCGGCCATTGGCCAGGGCATGTGTATGCGCATGAATTCTTGAACACCTTCTCCTATATTTGTGAAATCCATCTTCACCGACAGAAACAGCGTTGCATATTTGAAAACCGAATCCCTGAAACAAAAAATATTAATTCAATCATAGTGCCTTTTCTTTTTTTTTGTCAAAATTTTTTTGGCTTTGTCTCTTAATATTATTTTCTTAATAATATTTTTTAGTTTCATAATTTCATTACACATACTACAAAGATACACATAGTGGAAAAAAGTGAACAGAAACAAATGTAAGTTTAAAATCAATCAACACTTTCGGTGCATTTTCAAGTCAAAATGATTCATGCAGTGTTGTCCAAAAGTATAACTATTAGATCTAGAACAATTAGGTATATATCCGTCATATCATATGTACGCTTGTTGGACAAAAAGAATATGCGGTGTCGGTCTGCTTGGCAATCACTTTGCTATGTGAAAGTTCAGACTCATAAGTGGGATCTGGCTATTGGAGAGTTCGTTTTAGAGGAGTCCGAATGCATGGGAAATTGCTCAATGTGACGAGGAGAATTGCTCATTTCATGGGTGTCCAACCTGCGGCCCGCGAGCCATATGCGTCTCAAATAATTTATCAGAGGAGTTTTAATATTTTTATTTTTGCAGCCAACTTAATTTGAGGACTTCTTTTCTTTTTTTTTTTTGTTTTTTTTTTTTGGTCTCCAATTTAAATGCGGCCCAAATCACCACACCTTCCAATGTGACTTAGGGAACCAAGCAGGTTGGACAGCACTGGTTTAAGCTTTGACCGTCCGTTCTAAAGCATGCCATGCTTTCAATTCTGAGCTAAAATTTAGTGCATTAGGTTTTATTGTCGAATGCATTTGATATGTCAAAGTCTAAGTTTTCCGATAGTTGAAAACCGTAATCTCAATACAAAATATTAACAGCCATTTATAGTTCACCGATTATCTTTCTTGTCTTCTCATCTTAGCACATAAGTCTGCAAACAACACAAACACAACAATTTCAATGATAAGAGGAGTGAAATCGAAATTATAGGAACTTGACTTATAAATTTCTTAAAGCATCGCAAATAATCATAGCAATCAAACATCATTAAACAATAATTCAAATCATAGTGCCTTTTCTTTTTTGTCAAAAATTTTTTGGTTTTGTATCGAGAAAAGTCACTTAAAAATATTTTTAAGTTTTATAATTTCATTACACAGTCTGGAAAAGTGAACAGAAACAAATTTAAGTAAAAAATCAATCAATACTTTCGGGGCATTTCCAAGTCAAAATAATTCATTTTGTGTTGTGCAAAAGTGTATTTATAAGATCCAAAACAATTTGCTATGTAAGTACGCTTGTTGGACTAAAAGAATATGCGGTGGTGGACTGCTTAGCGATCAATTTGCTATGTGTGTCTTTTAGTTTGAGTGCGCTGAAGCAGCTCACTAAAATACAGACATAAAAATTTGCACCATCTATCGTTAAATTTTAAAATACAATACCTATATTCAATATTCATGGCGTGAATATCGTAAAGATTTTTTGACATGTTTGTTAATTTATTAATTATTAATTTCATTAAATAGAAAATGAATAGAGGTTGGACAAAGCAGGAAATTGCCATTTTCAAAAGTATTTGCGTTCCCTTTCGGCATATAATCAATGACACCTCGAATTGCCCACTTGCGAAAAAGAATCGACAGGATACATGGGAGAAAATTCGATTGGAGATGCTAAAAGCGAAGTACTCACGCACAACGATGATGCTACAATTAAAATGGCAAACATTAATAGCATGTGGATGTTTGACAGAACACCGTAAATATTCTTGTTTAAATTGCCTATAAGAACAATATTTTTCTAGCTTTTTCTTTTCCGATTACATCAAATTAAGGACTTCTACACTGGAGACGCACTAACCAACATACCGAAATACAAGATTCATCGGATAGCTCTGAGCAAACAACAAGTTCAGAAGAAGAATTTTAAAAAGAATAATAATCACAACTACTTGGCTTGACATACATACACAAATGAATATTTTCTATATAAAAACTTACTTTTAACACATTTTTCTGTTATTAATTATGAATTTCATGTTATACTAAGAACAAACACACACATCCACACCCTCCTTCACTCTCCCTAAATCACTCTCCCTCTAACACACTCCCTCTAACACACTCCCATAACGTAAAATAAAATTAGATCGCGCCAACATAAACACATCAATTTTGAATTAATTATTTTGCATAAAATTTTATTAGAAATTATCAGGAATAATTTAAAAATGAAAACAAAACAAAACTAAACAATACAATATAAGAAGAAACATATAAATATGAAGATTAAATTGATCTGGAAATAATCGAAAGATAAAAATGAAAAACAAAAACAAATTCAGTTTCATTAAACATAATTTTCTCTATAAACAAACAGAAAAAAGAAGAAATTGTCTATTCAAAAACTTAATTTTATAAAATCTCTTTCTAAGGAAACTTTCCTGAGATTAGATTAGAAAAGTGGAGTGCCTAGTCAATTGGGTCTATTGTCTGGTTCTGGATTAAGAAGTCTACAAATTCTGTTAGCAATTGGTATTATTCCCCTGTATCTGTACTTCCTTTTCTTTTGTTTGTTCTAAGTGATAGTTAACTAAGTATTTAGATATCAAAGACTAGTCCATAGCATAGAAAATTCTCGGCACTAATCTTTCTTTTCTAATCTCTAATCTATGTATAATGATTGTTCCGACTTATGTCCTGAGACTATACGGAATCCTTACCCAACGTTTTTCATTCTCCATTTCCTTTTTATTGGAAAAGTCATGAATATTAGTTGTTCCCAGTATGATTTTTTCTGTGAAGAATCTTGTTTCGGTATTGGAACTGCCTACTCTTTTTTCTTACTAATGGATAAGTTTTCACTAAGGGCTTCTTCTTTTTGTTGTGTTAGAGCTACCGCCTCTTGTTCCTTATCATTGGACAAATTATCCTTACTTGTTGGCATAGACGGGAGGAGGCGGGGTGTTCTTCTGTACAATTCTAACACTATATCCTCGTGCAAGGCTCAGGAGTGTGCGGGGAAAGGCCACAGCTATGGCACAGTGGTGTATTCTTCCAGTATTTTGCTGTGTATCCAAGTAGTTGGCAAGTTTTGCACCTCATGGGGTTGGAAATGTACTCACGCACTTTAACAGAGTGCCATAAGACATCAATTTTCGATGGTAGTTGGTAAGGAGCATGACGCCGGTTGGTTTTGTTTTGCCATCAATGACTTTCGTGAATTTATAAATATCTTACACGTTTTGGGAGCCGAGTTCCTTTACAACTCCATCTTCATCTGATGATGTACTTTGGATTACCCAACATCTTGGTAGGTAGCTCCGGGAAAGCTACTTCAAATTTTAATAGTTGTGTCCGATTTTTTGAGGGGATAAAAGAACACGTGAAAAGAAGAATGAAAATTTGAATGAGAGCAAAGTAATGAGTGTGCACTGATTAAACGCCGATAAGTAAAAGCACGTCTGCACCGTGTGAGTGTTAGTCGACGACTGTTCCGCAACTTACAATTCTGGCTAAGTTCATACAAAATTTTATTTGAAGTGCCAGGCGAACAGAAATGCACAGCAAGCAACTGCGTCAATTACTGACACTTCAAATCCTTATAGCTTGAGAACGGATGATCCGATCTGAATGGAGGTGGCATCCTTTGAAAGGTCATGATCTCTCGTTTCATCTTTTCTTCCATTGACCTTGCTGTGACCTTTACAAAAAGTTAGAAAATACATATTTGCGTTTATCCCAATTTGACCAACTTTCTGGTCCTGGATTAAGATCCCATGAGATTTATCAAATAGTCGATCTCTTTAACTTTCCAACTGATGACTATGTTGGGTCAAAAAGCATTGCATATACCCGGGAGCCAATTGTTCTGATTAACTAATTGGTAATGTTGCGAGGAGTTGGTCCAAAGTTATTCTTTGTATTGCGAGTGGTTAAAATTAGTGAAATTGAGTATGTCTGTGATATTTTGGTTAATGTCATATACAAGGGTGTAATTGATTATGGTTTTGGTTTCTTGGTCTGCTATGATTTTACCGCCTATATAACTGTGCCCAGGGATCCATATTAGTAAGATTTTTTTCTCGTCTTGTGGCTAGTATCTGTCGGATTCCTGACGTATAATAGTGAGGAGAGTGAGTTAGTGCAGATTGCAAAGTTCCCGCGATTCCGTTGGGCATGTTTGCACGCTATTTTGCACGCTGAAATTTCAGCGGTATAAATAGAGATGAAATTAGGAAGAAGATGTCTTTCTATGGTTGATGTGTCAGAGGTTTTGCTAAACGATACTCTAGCATTAGACTTGGAACCGTCTATGAAAATAAATGTGAATCATCTAAGAGAGTTCCTTAATTCAAGATATTGTTTCTGGAAGATTTCGGTGCTGTAGTGTTTTTAGTTGTTGAGTGGAGTTTTAGTATAATGGAGGATGATATTATGAGACTTTGACGCGAGATTTGTAAATTTAGTTTGTTATATAATTCAAAAGTTTAGTGTAAGGATGACGAAAATTTTCGCAGTTTTTTAGATTTTTTTTATTTTCGTTAGGATAGAATGAATGCGTGAATCTTTTGAAAAGATTAAAGTTTTGAGTAGTTTGTAGGAGGCTATAGTTTTCCTTTCTTCAATGGGCATAAGATTTGCTTCGTGAAGGAGTTTGTTCATGGGTGTAGTGCGGTGTGCCTCGAAAGCAAGTCGAAGTGCTGTGTGGTATATGGGTTTTAATTTATAAAGAGTAGTTTTGGATGCGCTTCCATAATTAGAAGCCTCCCAGGCAGCCTGGTCTAGCTACCAATACTTTAGCAATAATAGGATTCGATTGATGACGAAGCACTGCACTATAAAGCTCAAAGGATGCATGTTGCCTAACAAGATTTCTGTCGATGCTGTAGAGATGAATAATGGAACACAAACCTGTTTTTTTTTTGGGAAGTCTTTTATTTTCAAAAACCTAACTAGTCTAAAAAACTTACCACTGGAGACTTGGTTCTATTGGTCTCAATACTGAAATGTCTTAGCATAGATGAAATCTGGAAAAGGTTTTATAAAAAGATATGTTTGTTTTCTCGATTGGATTGTTCTTTGTTTATTTGTTAGATTCTGTTTTTAAAAGAAAATCAATATTTTTCGATTGTTTGTCTCTTCTATATATGTATGTACTTATTTCTTGCATTGCCAACTTTTTGCCTACTACTGTTGGTACAACAAGAACTAGTGATATTTTTGCCATGCTGGTTCGTGCAGTTGCATTTCCATCATCATCATCATCATCATCATCATCATCATCATCATCATGACTATCACCATTGGAGACAAAATTTGCTAGCAACGCATTTGCTTCGATTCGCAACGTTTCGATTTTCCAATTGAGCAATCGCTTTAAATTTCTTCGTATTTCATAGCAAAATTTTAATTTATTGCCTGATAAGCGTGAATGTACAAAACTTGGCAAACTCAAATATATTCACACACTCACACGCATATGTATGTATATCATATATGAATACACACACACAGTTTACCATTAAAAGGAACACTGTATTGTACAATGTAGTGCTGATGGTATAGGATGGAAAGGGAGAATTGTATATATGCAAAAAACTTATTTAGTTATATTTCACCTCAACTAAAACTTCCATCCGCAACAGATTTTGGTACGTTCTCATCATCATTATCATCATTATCATTATCATCATCATCAATAGTATCATCACTTTCGTTAGTATTATGTATTATCACTGTCAACATACGAGTGTAGATATCATATCATCATTATCATTATCTTGTATTGGATTGTTTGTCATCCTATAAAATAGATACTTACTTCTTCCCTCCACCAGTACTATATGCGCATATCTCTTCTTCTGTCTAAATTCTTCTCCATAACTCTTACTATATATAAAAATTGCTTCATTCGTAGACAATTTTTCTGTTTTCATCTTTTTCTTTACCAAAAAAAAAAAAAACTTTACACAAACACGTTTGCAATTTTTTCAACTTTTCAATGCATACAAATATATCTAGCTGGATCTACATATACATACATACATATTTGTGTGTATATTTGTGTGCATATTTTGTGTTTATATAGATGGGATACCTGTCAAATGTGTTTCAAATAACAGCAGCAGCATGGATAAACCTAAAAATTAGTTGGATTTTCTAATATTTCAAGAAAAAGAGTACAAAAAAAAAATCATAAATATGAAGAATATTTTTGTGTGAATTTTTCTTTCCTTTCACAACATCGTCACCATCATCATCATCATCATCATCATCATCATCATCATCATCGTCCACATTTCTATCATGTTATTTCTGTTGCTGCCATATACATACGTGTACTATTTGTATTTTTTTTTTTTTTGTATTTTTTGTATTTTTTGTCATTCATTCAAAATGCAATGCACAATTTTCAAATGCATGAAATCAAATTCAACGAGCCACCCAATTTTCGAGCTATCGAGTATCGTCGTCGACGTTGTTGTCAGGTGAATATTATTTTTTTTTTTAAATGTATTTATTTTTTGTATATTTTCCTTGACATTTTGTTGTGAGTGTAAGTATGTTTTTTTCATTTTTAAGGTTTCGTACCCAAAGAATACCAAAGGGAACCTTATTGCAGAGACTTCGTTCTCATGAACCGTAATAACTAAAGAGTTAAAATATTCACAGAATGTGGGCATCAGCAATGAAGACTAAAACTAAAATATTTTCAAAAACTTAAAGGAGTCCCCATACAAGAAACATTTTGGTTTGTATTGCAGCTATATGATCTAATAATCCTACGATTTTGAAATTTGGATAGTTGGTGACCAATCATTCAAAATTTCAGTTTGATCGGAGTACTAGGAAGGGTACCCATACCCATACAAACGCACCATTAAAATCCCAGGTTCTTATTTGAAAAACTGTTTTTGTTTTTTGAATTATCGAACTGAATTTTTGGACACTAATTTGGTTTCTGATATAGGCGCTGTACATTTGTTGCAATCGGTGAAATCAAACCACTAGGAGGAGTATCTCCCATACAAACCACAATCTGGTACGGAACCCTCCGTGTACGAGTCTGACTTGCACTTGGCTTATTTTTATTATTTATTTGTAGTCCCTTTTAAATTGTTTATTAACGATATTTAAATATTTAATTTAAGGAAAATATGTTTGTAGCTTGTAAACATTTGTGTTAATTCTTTTTTTTATTTATTTTTATTATTTTTATTCTTTTATTTTTTTAAAATATTAAGGAGAATATTTTAAAATTTTCAATTTGTTGGCAACGACGATATTTTTTTTTCTTTGTATTTTTTTTTTTGTTATTTATTTTGTATTTATATTATTTCTTGGTTTCTTTGTTTGATTTTATGTTTATACTGAAAATGAAAATAAATTAATGACATGCATTTTTGTATCGTTTTCATTTTAAATATACTTACCTGGTATTCTTTCGCTTTTGTTTTTATTATTATTATTATTATTATTTCTTTACAACATTTTTCAACATTATTAATATCAATTAAAATAAAATAATTTATAATTCAATGGCTTCACTGCACATCATGTTGATGTTGATGTTGATGTTAATGCTGATGATGGAGTAATCCTGAAAATATATTTATTACATAGTGTTGATGCTGATCATAATGATGTTGATGTTGATGTTGATGATGTTATTGATTATAATAAAGTTGACCGCTGGCATTTACTCATACCATAACATTTTCAGTAAGTCAACTTGTGTATGTTTTAATTTACAAAAAAAAAGAAAATTCCAATTAATTTTTATAATAACAAAAAATCTTTATTGAAAAGAAAACCTAACAAAAATAAAATAATCTATAATAAAGGTGAAAATTTATTGTAAATTTAAAAATTAAGAAGGAAACTTTACATCTGGTGATGGTTGCATATAGAAAAATGTGATATGTTTTTTACTTTATTTTATTTGACTATTTTTTATTTAATTGAAATTATTTTTGTGCGTCATCTTGGGTAATTAAAACTTATAAGCTTCCAAGTAAAATTTTAAAGTGGAATAAATTATGCAAATTTAATTTTTAAAGAGTAAAAATTTGAAGAAATCCATGGTTGATTTTTCATGGCATTGAAAGGAAATGCTCTAAACTAAAACAAGTTGAGAATCGAAAATAAGTTGTTACTTGTTTTAAAGAATTTTTAGCTTAATAAATACACTTAATCTCTAAAACATTGAAATCAGTTTTAGAAGAAAATTGGTCATCCCGATAAGGGACATTCCAAAAGTAGTAGATTCGTTTCCTTTGGTAATACTTTTTTGGTGATGTAAACTGTTGAAGACTTGGTTCATTCTTGGTTTCAGGATAAAAAAAAAACAGGTGTATGGAATAGGTCTTTAAACAAGCCATAAAACACATAAATAACAGGTTACAATAAAATTACAAGCAATCAACACAACTAAGAAGCAAAGAAAACCCCATCTGCACTACACTTTTGAAACACAAACTGAAATGATCAGTCGAAAGTTAATTGACTATGTACATATTGTATTGGGCGTACAAATAGAAAACCGCCGTTTTCCCATAGATGGCGCCAGCGCCGCTAATCGGTCGATAAGTACGATCAGAAACATTACATAGCCAGCTGAGGTATCGGTCAACAACTCTACATAATCTCGCTTGTGTATTTTGACTGTGCTTTGTCCTGTTCGTTAGCGAAAATGGCAAAATTCGAGCCGACAAAGGGCCATTTGCGGGAAGTGTTGCTTTTTGCATATCATTCGAAAAAAAATGCTACTCAGGCGCATCGAATGATTGTAGAAACTTATGGTGAAAGCTATATTAGTGAAAGAACGTGTCGGGAATGGTTCAAAAGTTTAAAAATTGCGATTATGGCGTGGAAGACAAGGAACGTCCCGGTCCCGTTAAAAAGTTCGAGGATGCAAAATTAGAGACTTTGCTGGATGAAGATTCGTGTAGAACGCAACAGGAACTTGCAAGTTTATTGGACGTGACTCAGCAAGCCATTTCTCATCGCCTAAAGAGCTTAGGAATGATCCAGAAACTGGGACATTGGGTGCCGTACGAGTTGAATCCGAGGGACATCGAACGGCACCTTTGCATGTGCGAACAACTCCTCCAACGGCAAAACAGAAAGGGTTTTTTGCATCGCATCGTGACCGGCGATGAAAAGTGGATACACTATGACAACCCGAAGCGGAAAAAATCGTGGGGGCTTCCCGGCCATACATCAAGTTCGACCGCAAAACCGAACATTCATGGCTCGAAGCTGATGTTGTGTATCTGGTGGGACCAGCTCGGTGTAGTGTACTATGAACTCTTGAAACCAGGGGAAACCATCACAGGAGCCCCCTATCGGACTCAAATAATACGTTTGAATCGAGCGTTGAAGGAAAAACGCCCGCAATACTCGGAAAGACACGACAAGGTGATACTTCTACATGACAACGCTCGGCCACATGTTTCCAAGGTAGTGAAAACATACCTGGAAACTTTGAAATGGGACATCCTACCCCACCCGCCGTACTCTCCAGACATCGCCCCTTCTGATTTTTATTTTTTCAGATTGATGACGTATGAATTGGCAGGACACCACTTTCATTCTTTCGAAGAAGCCAAAAACTGGATTGATTCGTGGATCGCGTCAAAAGACGAACAATTTTTCCGACGAGGAATTCAAAAGCTGCCAGAAAAATGGGAAAAAGTTGTGGCTAGTAATGGAAATTATTTTGGAGATTGAGTATGTAACGAGTTTTTTATAATAAAGCCTCAAATTATGAAAAAAAAAAAACGGCGATTTTCTATTTGTACGCCCAATATATCGAAAGCAAGTCATCTCAACTGTTTGTTATGACTTCATCACATCCTTAAATTATTAAACTTGATCGGAATATTATTAGTATTCTTGTCCACATTGAGTAGTTAATACTTTCAATCGCTATTTACTACTCTTGAAGATATTCTTGAAACCATTCTGCCCTCGTTAAGAAGTAACTTTGATATATGAATAAACACTTTAAATACATTAAATCTTTACTACTGATTTTGTTTGTTTCTATACTAAATCTATTGTTGATCAGGTAACCAAAAGACTGATTCAGTTTTCTCTAATTTTGCGTTTTTTCTTCATTTCTTCTCACAATCTCTAATTGTTTATGATGGTCACAACTGCAGTTGCCGTTAGCTAACTTACCTCGACTATTTGTGTTATATGACCTGATTGCATATTATTCTTTATCTGTTTGTTATAATAAATCTATTCCACATATGCATTCTATTTATAGCCTTACTCGTGGTACCTTCGTGGTACTATCTATGTTCATTCATGAACATTCTGCGAGCGGCCTTGTCGCTTGAGCACCAGCAACGTCGCGGTTCTTGCCATGTTCCCTTTTCTAAACAATATTCGATCTTATGATCGGCACAACACGGTGTTGTGTTTGTACAAAGTACAACAATATTCAATAAAAATGTATTTAGAATCAATCAGAAACAAATATAATTTTGATCGATACATTTAAATGCTTGTAAAGTAAATTTTCGATTGATTGTCTTATCGTTATGAATCAAGAAAAAGGCCAAAAGACACAATCAAGAAAATATGAAAATTAAATGTGACGTAAATCAAAATTTGATGATGTTGTTATTATTATATTGGAGCTATTTAGGCAGAGACCACACAAGCCAATGAGCATTGTTTTCTCTGTCTCCCCACTACGTCTGTGAAGCATCGTCGCATTTTGATTTTCGTCACATTTCATCATCTAATTTTTGGATTTACCTCCCTTCGCTAAAAAAGTTTCAAAGTTCCATATTGTGCCTATGAGGGTGAGGAGGCACACTACTTCATTTTTTTTTTTTTTTTTAAGCTATGTACGAGTATATTTTAAAATCGTCTTATGATTATGAATTATACCACAGTATGCATTTATTTAAGTATTTTTTTTTTATAACAAAAGAAGCTATAAATGTAAATAATATAAAATTGTATTTTATATTGAATTTCTGATATGCTATATGCATTAAATTATTAATTCGAAGTTGCATGTATTAATCGGATTAAGCCACATGTCCAATAAATAAAAAAATTAAGCTCAATTTCAACTTTCAGGTGAACACTGAAATTCAAACCTTAAGAATAGAAAAAATATAAAAATATATTCATACAAAATTGAGAACAATCCAAATATTCATTTTAATGTAAATTGTCACAATGAAAAAAATCGTGTTGAATTTTTTTTTTTGTAAATGAAAAATAATATTTTATTTATATTTGAAATTTCATAATCACAATGTCATTAATATCTTCCTAAAGAATATTTAAATAAATTAATATAAAATTACCTACTCGTACGAGTACTTATGTATATGACTTGATTTACAAAATGATGAAATTAGAGATATGAAATAAAATCGAAATATTTCAAGAGTAAAGAAAAAAGAAGGTCGTTGGCCCACAATGATACTTGAATTGGGCTGCGGGTTAGGCAGCTTTAGTTTCGAAGATACAATAGAATTTTTCTGCCATTTCCCGTTTATCTACTGCTATTTACTGCCTCATGAAAGCATCTATCCATTTTACTTTCGATATAGATCACCCTATTTCATTATGATCACCCCAAAAGGTTTGAGTTTAAAAATTTTGTATTTAATAAAATAAAAGCATCGTACTGACATAATGACTTTTCTTAATCTCCATTATCTTTGTTGGGATCAAATATCCCTTGGTTTCATAATACAAAATATTGTTATCTTTAAACTCTGATAATATTGAAATTTGGTCTCATCATATCCAAAAAGTCATTCTAAATTACTTATACGACATGTTGACAATATGATAGACTTAATATGTTATTGTAACTGTAGACATTTTTCATGTACCATATTGATTCAGAATATCCTTTGTTTGGTTGTATTACAAATGTAATATATTTTCTGTATTTTTTTTTTAGTTTGGTTGTTCAAGTTTCTTCATGTTGGCATATCAATATTCCTCATACGCCACGTTGACAGTCAATGTCGTACAAATGGGGCATCTATAAAAAATGATGATGGCTTTAAGATTTCCCAATATATTTGATATTATTGTCAATACTTTAAAAAAATGCTGAAAAATCTTTGTTAGCAACATCATTAGCAATAGTATCGGAAGCGCCAGCAATTGCCATTTCAATTGAAATGATTGATGTTCCCGGTTAATAAAGGTTCGGATAATCGAAGTTCAACTGTAAAGGGTAAATAATATTGAATATTAAATAGTACAGTCATACATACATACATACAAACATACATACATACATAGAAACATACAATTAAAAGTAGAATATTGAAATACTTATTTGTGCAATTTTTATTGCCTCTTCAGTTGTTCAGCAATGTTCATATTAATAATGTGGTGTATCTGTGAGTGAAAGTATATATGTGTGTGAGTGAAAGTATGTGTGTGTGTGTGTGTGTGTGTGAAATGCATGTACATGCTTACCTTTACTTTTAGATTTCTTTTTATCTCTGTGGTTCATCATTACTGGGTTTTCTTTTCCAAGCTAAATATAGAAAATGTCATGAGTTACTACTTTTGATTTATTATTTTTGATGTCATACATTTTTTCATGCTTATTTTGTTGTGGTTATTATTATCATCTTCTTAATGATGATGATGATGATAATGATGATGATGATGATGATGATGTTGGTGCTACTGATAGTGATGATTTTTCCCAGAAAATAAAACTACTTAATGTTTGTATTTAAAAATGAAGCAGCAACATCAGCCTACATAAAATGACACAATTGCAACAACTAGCAATTTTACTAGGCCACCATTTATTAGTATCATTGGCAACATTATCATTACCATCATCATTATTGTAACCATCATCATTATTTCCATTACCATCACCAATATCATAATCATCATCATCATCATCATTATTAATACCTACATACTAGCAACGATAGCAGCAACAACAGACTATGATGATGATGATGATGATGATGATGTTGATGATAATGAAGATAATGCCGCAATACTTGTCAGTCTAGAACAACAACACGAAAATTATTAAACCATAGGACAACAACAACAACAACAACAACAACAATAATGACAACCAACTCGTATGCAAAGCAATAAACAATTTTTCAGTTTTACTATATTGTTATTATTGTTGATTCACATACGAGATCAGCTTGATAAGTTCGCTTTCATTTCATATTTTTTAATATTCATTACATAACATAATTTTTTGAAAAATTTCAATGGATAGAAATATGTATCCATTGTGTTCACTAGATATGTATATGTCTTATCTCTTATAATTTTTTCATTTGCCAACTGACTAATATTTACATAAACACATATTATTCTTAGTTTCTTATATTAATACAAAATATAATCCTAAATCCAAGCATTGAAGTTAATTTACTATGTTAATCAGTAAGTAAGTTCTGATGGCTTATGGCCAAGTTTTTGGTGTGTGCTGGTTGAGCCTTTCGTTGTACCTTGTGCTGTGTCTCCTTATTTCTTCCTTCACATATGGCATTATTAGATTTTTGGCTAATGAAAATATCATAGGAATGAATATGGTTTTGGATAATAACAAAAGTACAATTCTAATATAGAATGAAATATACAAATAATGTGATACCAAATTAATGATGTATTGTATATCACCAAAAGTTGCAGTTGAGAAACTTATCAAGCTTTCCTTGTACTCATATATACAATCTGCATATATGACTAAACCAACGATACCAATAACAAAAAAAAAAAAAAAAAAAAAACATCAACATCAACAACAACAACAACAACAAAAACAGCAACAACATTAATATTGTTTCGTTGTAGAAGAAACATTAAAACAGCTGAGCTGATGTTGCCACATTTTGATGTTTGTCCTGCTGTTGCGGCTAACACTCGATACACACACACACACACACACATACAAACTAACTCTCACACACAAACACATTCGCCGCTTACCCACTTAAACTGTTCCTGATACTGACATATGTACAACAACAGCGACTAAAAGCATCCTACAACTACAGCAAAAACTACAAAGAAACAAAAGCATCAAGAGACTACAAACTCATACTTCAAAACTCATTCGTTGCTATCGGTTGTCATTTGTCGGTTATCATCTCCTGATAACCGAAACTTTGCCTATCTAGAAATGTGTACATATGTGTATGTATGTTTATGCTAGAGTCAATGGCATGTATTCTGTAATTCAGTGGTTCTTAAATTTAAATTTCGATGCCATTTTCAGCAAGCCTTTTTTCCCATTCCCAATAGTCTAGGAATGAGAAAATTATATTTTTCAACTTGAGTACAAGGTGATGCTGTATAACTCTGTTATTAAACCAATTTGGACTTATGGTTCTGAATTGTGGGGTACCGCGAGCGCGAGTAACATTGAAGTTATACAAAGAGCACAATCCAAGATACTTAGAACTATCACGGGAGCGCCATGGTATATCAGGAATGAAGACATTCACAAGGACCTGGAAGTACCACCTGTCAAAGATGAATGTTCCAAGCGTAAAGCTATTTACATGGATAAATTAGTTCGGCATGTTAATCCTCTAGCCAGAGTCCTTCTCCATACAAGGAACTCATCTCGACTGATCCGTAACGATCGTGCTGCCCTTTTGATTAATTAGAGGCTCGTAGTGCCAAGTGAACTCCTTCCTCTTCATTGTAGGAGGGACACATGTGTATTAGTTTTATAAGATTTGTAACCTTATTGTTAGTCCTATGTATTATATAGGAGATTCAGTAAATACTAAAAATAAAAAAAAAAATAAAAAAAAAATAAAAAAAATGTCTCGAAAATTCCAGGATTAAAGTTTAAGAACCACTGACTACTAACCAAACTTATACTTATTCTATTGTTGTTGATTGCAAAACAAGTTCAATCGAATACTTTCTCTAATATTGCATCATGCGTACTCGTATATATCTTCCTTTTCCTTTTCCTTTTCCTTTTCCTTCCTCTACTTCTTCATTCTTCATTTGTCTCCATACATTTTAGCTTGCTGCTGTTTCTTTATATTACATTTTCTTAGTCATTATTTCTCTTTACTCTTTATGTTTCAATGAAATTCTCGTTTGCCTCTTTTAATGCTCGATATCCATTACATGTCCATGTTTTTCCATTCCATGTTCTCTTCTTAATCTCGTTCCCCATATATGATGGTATGATGGTATAGTATGTTTCCATATTTTTCTCTCGTTGCTTCTCTCTTAGTCATTTATGCTTAAATGTCGCGTCATTTACTTGTATTTGTTGCTGTCGCCTGTTGGTGGCGGTCATTTGCACACATTTTGCATTGTGGCCTTTTTGTGACATCCTGTTGAACATTTTCCTGTTTTTGGGCTCGGTGATACTATTATATACAACAAAAACAAAAACAAAAACAAAAACAACAACAACAACAACATAAACAAAAACTACAACAATAACAATAGATAAAATATGAAGAAACCAAGAAGAATAAAAACAACAACAACATCACATCAAAAATTAAAGAGCAAAAATTTATTGATTTGATTTAGATCAGAATTTTCAGCACTTTTGGTTTTCATATTTTTGCTTTTCTTCATTTTTTTCTTTTCTTTGCTTAATTTTTCTTATTAAATTTTTTATATACATATGTATTTTTTTTTTTTTTTTTTGTTGTTGTTGTGTGTGTTTTTGTTTCTTTATTTCATGTATGCAGATACAAAAAAAAAAAAAACAACCTATAAAAATGAAAATTGTCTGTGTGCATATTTTTTGCATATTTTTTGTAGTTTGGTTTGGTTTGGTTTGGTTTAGTTTGGTTTTATTGCAAGTGAAACGCTTACGGTTATCTTGTATGAAAGTATCTAAGTCTATGAGCATCTGTATGAGTTTGTGGTGTGTATGGAATGCTTCTGTCTCTAACTTTAAATTTGACTCAATCTTTTGTTGCAATTTGTCTGACTCTCTGCTCTTTGCCTTCCGGCCTTCCGGTCTTCCTGGCTGCCTGCCTCCTGTCTGCCTGTCTTTCAGTCTGTCTGTCACTTTATCTTAATATATTTTTGTTCACCCGAAAGCTTCCATGTATGCTTTTACATACATACAAACATAGTTAGGTATTACAAAGATTTCTACTGTTATTGTGAACATTTACATTTCATCCTCTTAAGCAAAGAAAATATATAGAATATGTACAGTCTAACTACCTTAACTCGAACCAAATGAAGTTTTAGTATCACTGAGAACAATAATTCTATACTATTTCTTCTCTATAATTTCGAGTTGTTTATTTCCAAAAGTTCAACCAAACGATATGTCAAGTGTATTTTCAAGTTGATTTTTTATGGGAAACCTACAGTTTATAAAGAAAATATTTTCTATGGAAGTATTAAGAATCAAATAATAGCAAAATTATTTGCAAAAAATCTAGATTTCTTCAATGTACAACTATTCCCCGATTTATGCGATAGATATGGTCCTGACAGAACCAAATAAATTGAATACTAAACTGTGCAAACTTAAGTTATTTATTTTAAAGTAAAATAAAACTAAAAATATCTTAAAAAAGTTTAACTAGTGTGTAAAATTAAAAATATTCCCAGTGCAGGAATCGAATCTCACGCCCTCGGTTTGCAAGTCCTACTTTCCACCCACTAAATAACTAAATGGAGCCTCAATAGCTCCAACATAGTCAAATTTCGATTTTCGTCACATTTCATTTTCATATTTTTTGGATTTACTCCCCTTCGCTAAAGAAGCTTCACTTCAAATACATTAAAACAAATATAAGCAAAAAGTAATCGTGATTATCACTTTGTTTGTTTGTACTTTTCTTCTTGATTGTTAAGATGTCACTTTCATCACCCAATACTTAGTGCTTTTCAAGTTCGATGCTAGATGAAATAGAAATAAGTATAATGGCAAAACTTGGTAACGAAATCCGTCATTAAACAATTATTAATCTACATTTTTATATAAACCTCCTTATAATTAATTAATTAATATCTCTGTTCATTAGAATAGGTCGTTCAATAATTTAGATCCTTTTGAAGGACATCGAATCATCCAATTTTCAATCTAATTTAGGTCCTTTATGAATATACTTACAATATTTGTTGTAAATGCAAATGGTTTAGACTTCTCTGCAACAGCATCATTGTCATAATCATTTGTTTCATTCAACATGCCAACTTAATCCTGCCCATTTAGTTCTTTGTCCGCCATTATTTCTAAATTGACTAAGTAAAATCTTTGTAATTTTCTCATCCGATTGTATATGCCATCTGCAGCTCCAAAGCTAATCTAAAATTCTCACCTTTAACTACATCTGGAGATACATTAATCAAGCAGGCATTGAGCGTTGGATGTTTATTTTAATATCGATACTCGAATATGTTTAACAAAACCTAAGAGATTCATCATTTACATTTGTTTTAAAAAGAATCTGAATGTACATTGCCTTAAAAGTCGAAAATGGACATTTACAATTTTCAGTTGGTACAGATGATGACAAGGAATAATGATAAGATTGAATCATTTTGATTTGAACAATGAAATTTCATAGACAGAAGATTATGACAGCCGATGATGATAATAATGTTTATGAATGATTGGGAATAATTGAAAATCAAGAAAATTGGCCATGCATATGAACTGAAGTTAAGAAGCGTTAAAAGCTGATTTTGCATATGTAAAATATGATTGCCAGGCATACACGTTATTATGAGTTGCTCAAAGTGAATGTAACCATTATTGCAGTCCGATAAGATTGAGACGATTCCTCAAGGAAAAACGCACACTACAAAAACACTATTCCAGACAAGAAGAAATTATTCTCCTGCATGATAAGAATCATCATCATGTTGCGGTGCCGGTGAAAACACTCAATTGGAAAGTTCTATCTCACCCGCTGGTTTCACCAGACTTTGCCCCATCCGATTATCACTTGTTACGATCGATGGCCATTGGCCTATTGGAGCAGCATTTCTTATCATACGGTGGTACCAAAAATTGGGTCAATTCGTGGACAAAAGTTATAGCGAAGTATTGGCTAGCAATTAACAATACAAATTTTTCACATTAATTGCTTAATTTTTAATTAAACACAGCGTCTTGCACTCCCAACAACAAATTACTGCATGGTTCAACTTACTTTTACTCGAACAAGAATATGAACAATTCTTTTACTCTAAATTGAATTTTAAATATATTTTTGTTTTTTTTTTTTTTGTTGTAAATTATTAAAATTCGCAATATGGAAGTTTGACTGTAGGATTTGTGTCATATTTGTAGAAAAATATGAAGTAACCGAGACAAAAGTTCATACAACTGAGCGAAAAAAACAAAAAATAAAGAAAGAGAAATGAAACTACAAAATGGTAAACTAAAAAATGAAAATGAAGCTGAAACGCATTTTTGTGTATACATACTCGTATGTACATATATGTAGATATATGTTTGTGTTTGTGTTTATGTTTATGTGTGTGTTACTAAAATGTTGTCATATTTGTGGCATTTCATGTATGAATTATGCTGCACATGTTGCATGCAACATAACAACAAATGCAAAAATATATTAACTTTGCTACAAAAGCATTCAAAATTCTTTTCATATTAAACACATGAATCCACAACAATAAAAAACAAAAAAAAAAAAACAAAAAAAGAATGGAATGGAATCAGAATATGACATACCTTTATATTAATGTCCAGTCGCCTTTCAAACATAGACTCCACCCAGTTTACATCTTATACTCTTACAATAAGTATAAGTATTAAGTAGTATATCAAGTGAGAGTCAATATTGCTAATTGTGAGTCATGTTAGGGCCTCTATGATAATCATGATGATTTCAAAATTTCATAAATCTTTATGTATAAAAATGAATGTCGAAACCTGTACGACCGGTCATCAATTGAAAACGGCTGAACCAATTTTGATCTGTTGTTTTTTTGTTTTTTTTTTTTTGTTGTACTTATGGGGTCACTAAGATAGTTTATGCTTAAGTTAGACCCGGTAGGTGGCACTGTTGTTGAGGCACTTTTTACCAAATTTTTAACATTTTTGTGACGAAAATCAAAATTTGACGAAGTCATTATTATCTTGGATCTATTGAGAATACATATTCATTCGGTCCGTTTTTTCAAAAAAAGTTTTTTTATTGAAAAAAAGTAAAAAATACATCATTCAAAGTATTGTCCGCTGGAAGCAACTACTTTTTCCCATCTCTCTGGCCTCGATCCAATCATTTAGCCATTTTTCGATTACTTCAAAAGACCCGAACCGGTGACCCCCCAAATCGTTTTGCATCCGTCGAAGAAGCTGGTAGTCGGAAGGAGCAAGGTCTGGAGAATACGGCGGGTGGGGTAAGACCTCCTATTTCCACGTAATTTTTAACCGTTACAGCTACGTGGGGCCGAGCGTTGTCATGTTGCAAAATCACCTTGTCATGCTTTTCGGCCGTTTCTGGCCGTTTTTCACGCAATGCACGGCTGAAACGCATTAGTTGTAGTCGATAAGGTTCCGCATTAATGGTTTCGTTTGGTTTTAGTAGTTCATAAAAAACCACACCCGTCTGGTCCCACCATATGCAGAGCATAACCTTTGAACCGTAGATGTTTTGCTTTGGCGTCGTTGTAGACGATGATGGAACGGGTTCAGCAGGCTTGGCATAGTATTTTTCATCTCCAGTCACGCCCCGGTGCAAATATCCCTTTCTATGATGTCTTTCAAGAAGCAGTTTTTAAGCGAAAAATCGCCTTTCGACATCTTTCGATCGTATAGCTGCCGAACTAATTTGTACTCCTAATATTTCAGTTCCTAGAAAGTTCTACGAGTTAGTAATGCCTAACGTAAGTTCTTTTGAAAAACTAATATCAGTTTTCTGAAGCAAGATTTTGTTGTCTATTCCATTGAAATTGATAAAAGAAAACTGAAAACTGAACAGATCGTGTAAAAAGAAATCTTTTTTCGCATCGAAATGAAAGTCTAACAATGGTGTTGTTAATGCACCCATAGCAAAGGCGGTTCCAAAAGCACCAATTAAATATAACAAAGTGATGAGTTGCCTAAGACACCAATTGATATGAAAGTGGAGTTGGTGGCCACTATATCATATCTGGGATACTTATGACAGTGACACTGCGACGCAGCAAACATATTCAGAAAAAGATGTTACGTTCAGCAGCAAAGGACACTAATGATAAGGTCAATGAGCTACAACAACAAAAGTGGACTGAGGCACAGGTTGGCGGTGTCTCAGAGTGTCCTGGCCGCAAAAGTTAACGTGCTGCAATCGAAGAAGAACTAAATAAGGAAATCATATCGAAGAAAAGAAACAAATCAACTAATAAAGATAATTTGTCCAATGATAAGGAACAAGAGGCGGTAGCTCTAACACAACAAAAAGAAGGAGCCCCTAGTGAAAACTTATCCATTGGTCAAAAATAAAAGGAGGCAGTTCCAATACCGAAACAAGATTCTTCACAGAAAAAATCATACTGGGAACAACTAATAGTTATGACTTTTCCAATAAAAAGGAAATGGAGAATGATAAACGTTGGGTAAGGAATCCGTATAGTCTCAGGACATAAGACGGAACAATCATTATACATAGATTAGAGATTAGAAAAGAAAGATTAGTGCCGAGAATTTTCTATGCTATGGACTAGTCTTTGATATCTAAATACTTAGTTAACTATCACTTAGAACAAACAGAAGAAAAGGAAGTACAGATACAGGGGAATAATACCAATTGCTAACAGAATTTGTAGACTTCTTAATCCAGAACCAGAACCAATAGACCCAATTGACTAGGTACTCCACTTTTCTAATCTAATCTCAGGAAAGTTTCCTTAGAAAGAGATTTTATAAAATTAAGTTTTTGAATAGACAATTTCTTCTTTTTTCTGCTTGTTTATAGAGAAAATCATGTTTAATGAAACTGAATTTGTTTTTGTTTTTCATGTTTATTTTTCGAGTATTTCCAGATCAATTTTATCTTCATATTTATATGTTTCTTCTTATTTTGTTTTCTTTTGTTTTGTTTTGTTTTCATTTTTAAATTACTCCTGATAATTTCTAATAAAATTTTATGCAAAATAATTAATTGAAAATTGATTTGTTTATGTTGGCGCAATCTAATTTTATTTTTACTTGTAGGGGAGTGTTAGAGGAAGAGTGTTAGAGGGAGAGTGATTTAGGGAGAGTGAAGGAGGGTGTGGATGTGTGTGTTTGTTCTTAGTATAACATGAAATTCATAATTAATAACAGAAAAATGTGTTAAAAGTAACAATATTTTACAAATATAGATGTTTTTATATAGAAAATATTCATTTGTGTATGTATGTCAAGCCAAGTGGTTGTGATTATTATTCTTTTTAAAATTCTTCTTCTGAACTTGTTGTTTGCTCAGAGCTATCTGATGAGTCATCTGGATCTTGTATTTCGGTATGTTGGTTAGTGCGTCTCCAGTGTAGAAGTTCTTAATTTGATGTAATCGGAAAAGAAAAAGCTAGAAAAATATTGTTCTTATAGGCAATTTAAACAAGAATATTTACTGTGTTCCGTCAAATATCCACATGCTTTCATAGTTTGCCATTTAAGTTTTAGCATCATTGTTGTGCGTAAGTACTTCGCTTTTAGCATCTCCAATCGAATTTTCTCCCATGTATCCTTTCGATTCTTTTGCGCAATGGGGCAATTTGAGGTGTCATTTATTATATGCCTAAATGGAACGCAAATACTTTTGAAAATGGCAATTTCCTGCTTTGTCCAACCTCTATTCATTTTCTATTTAATGAAATTAATAATTAATAATTTAACAAACATGTCAAAAAATCTTTACGATATTCACGCCATGAATATTGAATATAGGTATTGTATTTTAAAATTTAACGATAGATGGTGCGAATTTTTATGTCGGTATTTTAGAGAGCTGCTTCAGCGCACTCAAACTAAAAGACACACATAGCAAATTGTCGCTAAGCAGTCCACCACCGCATATTCTTTTAGTCCAACAAGCGTACTTACATAGCAAATTGTTTTGGATCTTATAAATACACTTTTGCACAACACTAAATGAATTATTTTGACTTGGAAATGCCCCGAAAGTATTGATTGATTTTTTACTTAAATTTGTTTCTGTTCACTTTTCCAGACTGTGTATTGAAATTATAAAACTTAAAAATATTTTTAAGTGACTTTTCTCGATACAAAACCAAAAAAATTTTGACAAAAAAGAAAAGGCACTATGATTTGAATTATTGTTTAATGATGTTTGATTGCTATGATTATTTGCGATGCTTTAAGAAATTTATAAGTCAAGTTCCTATTATTTCGATTTCACTCTTCTTACCATTGAAATTGTTGTGTTTGTGTTGTTTACAGACTAATGTGCTAAGATGAGATCGGTGAACTAAAAATGGCTGTAAATATTTGGTATTGAGATTACGGTTTTTAACTATCGGAAAACTTAGATTTTGACATATCAACTGCATTCGACAATAAAACCTAATGCACTAAATTTTAGCTCAGAATTGAAAGCATGGCATACTTTAGAACGGACGGGCAAAGCTTAAACCAGTGCTGTCCAACCTGCTTGGTTCCCTAAGTCACATTGGAAGGTGTGGTGATTTGGGCCGCAATTAAATTGGAGACCAAAAAAAAAAAACAAAAATAAAAGAAGTCCTCAAATTTTGTTGGCTGCAAAAATAAAAATATTAAAACTCCTCTGATAAATTATTTGAGACGCATATGGCTCACGGGCCGCTGGTTGGACACTCATGAAATAAGCAATTCTCCTCGTCACATTGAGCAATTTCCCATGCATTCGGACTCCTCTAAAACGAACTCTCCAATAGCCAGTTCCCACTTATGAGTCTGAACTTTCACATAGCAAAGTGATTGCCAAGCAGACCGACACCGCATATTCTTTTTGTCCAACAAGCGTACATATGATATGACGGATATATACCTAATTGTTCTAGATCTAATAGTTATACTTTTGGACAACACTGCATGAATCATTTTGACTTGAAAATGCACCGAAAGTGTTGATTGATTTTAAACTTACATTTGTTTCTGTTCACTTTTTTCCACTATGTGTATCTTTGTATGTGTAATGAAATTATGAAACTAAAAAATATTATTAAGAAAATAATATTAAGAGACAAAGCCAAACAAATTTTGACAAAAAAAAAAAAAAAGGCACTATGATTGAATTAATAATTTTTTGTTTCAGGGATTCGGTTTTCAAATATGCAACACTGTTTCTATCAATTTGACATTTGAAAGTAAATTTGTGAACTTTCAGTTTTGCCAGTTTACAATAACGTCAGATCAAAGCTTGGAAATTGTCACAAATTAAAGTTCCTGATTGCATTTCATTCAGTCCAGTCTTCCGCTCATTTGTCTGAAATTTTGTTTAAACATTGTTGATAGAAAAAAATCAATTCAATCTACAATATCATAGTCTTTCGTAGGCCTCTTTCTGGTTACTTAAACTTAACTTAAATTTGCCATCAAAATAATTACAAATTGTCACTGAAATACCAAGAGAAAGAATTTATTTGATAAATCTGAGTTCCTTAAACTTCTTTGGTCATGGAGCATTCTTGCAATTAAAAATTCAATTTCATTAAGCATGACATACTTTTTGCAGAGCACTAAGTTTAAGACACACTGCAATCAATCATATCAAATACACGTATGTAAGAATATGAAGTGGGGCTTAACAAATCAAAAACAACAATATCAGAAGATATTTGTACCCGGCCAAGTGCGAGTAAGACTCGTACACGGAGCGTTCCGAACCAGATTGGGGTTTGTATGGGAGGTACTCTCCCTAGTGGTCCGATTTTACTGATTCCAACAAAATGTGCCTAAATTAAAAACGTATAGTGTCTAAATTTCAGTTCGATAAAAGAAAAAACAAAAGAGTTTTTCTAAAATGAACATGAATTTTAATGGTGGACTTGCATGGGAGGTACACCTCCTAGGTGGCCGATTTGGTTGATTCCAGCAGATGTACCGCGCCTATATCAGAAACTTACAGTTTCTAAATTTCAGTTTGATAGAACAAAAAAAAAAAGTCCTTCTAACAGGAAACTGAATTTTAATGAGGGTTTCTATGGGAAGTACCCTCCCTTGTAACCCGATCAAACTGAAATTTTGGCAATATAAGTTTTTTATATATAGCCATCTACCAACCAAATTTCAAGATAATGGAATTACTGGATCGTATAGCTGCCATACAAATCAAAAAGTTTCTTGTAAGGGGAACCCCTTAAGTTTTCGAATATATTTTGGTTTTAGTATTCGTTGGTGATGCCCGAACTACATATTCTGTGAAAATTTCAACTGTCTAGCTATTACGGTTTATGAGATATGACCCGAGGACGGACGGACAACGAAGTCTCTGCAATAGGGTTCCTTTTGGTACCCCTTTGGGTACGGAACCCTAAAAAGGAAGATTAACATCGGCTATGCCAAAGTTGTTATACTATTCAAGAGCCCCTAGAAAACGTTTTTGCCTATGCTTTTGGGATTGAGCATACATTGATTTGTCCTATACTCAAAATACTATTCAGTGCGTGAAGAGTATAAAAACAAAAAAAAAAAAAAAGATAGAATTGAAAATATCATAAGTCATTTGATAGTTTCTTTTATTTATTTTTGATTGTTTTTTTTTTTATTTTATATTGTCAATTGAAACGAGAAATTCACGATAATTCATCATAAATTTAAATAATGAAGGAATGAAGGTGAATTATGATAATTAACGGAGATTGTTCGTTTCATATTCTTAAGATATCATCACTGATATCAAGATACTTCAATTTTATAGAGATTTGCTGGAAACATGGATGGATGGATATGGGAGATACCTGTACCCACTATCATCGACCAATTTTGCATCAGACGTTCATTTAGTCATTTAGTAACATAGGCAACTTGTTTCACATCAAAGTGTCGTGAGTGTTAAGCACACGCACACATTTTGTTTTTTAAAAAAATCAAAATTTAAATGATGTTAATTATTTTGCTTTCGGTTTAAAATTAATTTGGAAAAGAAACGATATATTTTCAAATGACTCTTGACTTCTAAAACAGAAGAATTTGAGAGAACAACGAAAATAAATTCAATGGAAAATGCAATTCATTTTGAAAACTTATTTAAAGTTATTTTCTCATTTTCCGGTTCTGTGTTTCCTACTTCCATGTTACTTATTCCATTTTCTTACTTTGCTGATTTAGTTTTGGTTTTGTTTCGTTTCGTTTCTTTCTTGCGCCGTTATTCACATTTTTATTGCTATTTTATGTTTCTTTTTATTTGAATTTTTTCATTTCCTTTGTTTTTCCTCCTTTTTTTTTTTGTTTTAATTTTTTTTTTTTTTTTGTTAGGCATTCCAAAGAAAACATTCTTTTATTGACACTTTGCTTAAGACAATATATCATTCATTCATGCCTTGTCTCACAATGCCCCCCCCCCCCTTCTATCAAACGCCGATGAGCAAAGTCCAGTAAAAGTCTACAAATTTTCATTTCTTTATCTTGGATTACAAACTTAAATTGAAATTGTAATCTTGAAATGATAAGTAGCTACGAGGAAAAAAAACCGGACTTCAGTTCCGATTCCTCTTACTGCTACTATTACTTACTCATACCATGATATGGATATAGAATCTGATAAATATATGTACGTATGTATGTATGTTACACGGCATATGAATATTGATAGTATTAATACTATTAAAGATAAAAGTGGAGACCGTCAGACACAGTAAGAGTTATGGCAATGTTGTATCTATACTGTGTGAGTTGATTTCATTGTCCTGAAAGTAATATTATCTGTTAAACGCTTTGTCATGTATAAAATTTTATCGATATATCTTACGATATAACAACAACAACAACAACAACAACAACCACAGCAACAGTAACAGCAGAGCAGCATAATGTGCAAAAAAAAAAAAAACTTCTTTTGGCCTTGAGAGGCTGCCACTTTCACGACAGTCAACTCAACCTATTTTACAAAATATAATAACAACAAACTGTTGTAGATACTACAATAACAACAATAACATTCAGGGTCCCATTATCCTAATGTATGGCATGGGGTATTTCAGCTCATGAGCAAAATTTTGCAAAGTATATTATTGTCAAACCTTTGTACGTCATGATCTGATCTGTTCTTTCTTTTGTTCTTACTTTGTTTTGAATACCAGATGGGAACTACATTTATAGACTTGTAAGATCCAACTAAGGTTATTTATATACACTTCGCATAAGTAGGTTTGGATGTTTAAAAGAAATTATGAATAGAAAAATATTTGTGCAAAAATTTTGTTATTAATGAAATTTCCATGTTCCACGTTCCACGTTGAACGTCTTTAAAATATGTTATATAATTTCATTAAAGTCAATTCGAAAAAGTTTACAGATTTTAGATTTATATAGTAATAGCGGTACCCACATTTTTGCTGATCAAAATTCAAGGGAAGCTTGAATGTTGAATGCGCTGAATGTCCGCCATCGTGTAGTAGTAGGAGTTGAGGAAAAGCAGTCAACTGTGTAACCCACATCACACTGCATTATCAGCTACACTGCTCACTGTTGTCAACGACCTGGCTTATGCGGTATTATTTCTTCTGACATTTTTAACAATCATCGTCTTATTCAGCCAATTTACAAGGAACCTTAATGAATCATAACATTAGATTATAACATTTCCCATGAATCAGTCTGTCCATTGGTGAAAATCGTATGAAAATGCGTTCGGTAGTTTTTGAGTTTATCGCTTTTAAACAAACATATATGACTGGGAGACTTTGTTTTATAATATGTATACACATATTTAGCGATAAGAAACTTGATTTAAAGGGATTATTGTATGTTATACTTGAATATACTTAAATAGGTTAGATTGCTTGGACATTGCAATTTTTTATTGTATATCTGATAATTTATGCAGTAATTTTGAAAGGCAAATGACAAAATTTATGGAGATTATTGTATATATTAATGTTCATATGTAAACTTGTTTTATTAAGTTTTACAGGGCTCATAACAGTTGGTACTAATCACATTCATTAGTCAAATCAACACATGGGAAGAGTCCATTATCAATTTCTGATAAATTCAATAGAACTTTCATTAATATCCTCATGGTATCTGCAACCAAAATACGATTATTCATTGTAAAGGGCGTAGTAGAAACGCTGCCAATTGAAGAAAACTACAGAAGATTAGTAGCTGAGACATAAAATTAAGTCAAAATCTGTGAATAAGAGAAGATAGAGAGAAATAGTGACAGTAAAGGAAAGTAGTTACATGATACGAGTGAAGTAAAGAGACAATGAATGAACAAAATGAAAACCTCTAAGGCAGGCAACATGAAGCCAAACATACTCGAATGTAGTATGTATGTATGCATGTACCAAATCAGTAGTAATAGTAAGTACGAGTATACTAAGTATGTACCTACCTGTATGTATGTTATGTCAGTAGGTACATACACGAACGTATGTATATCCTTCTTGTTCCTATTACATAGTACACCTTTTTTTTCCTTGTCACTTACAGCCACCAACTCCTCATTTTCTTTATTTTTTTTTTTATTTTTTTTATATTCTTAATGTTTCCCTTTTTTTCACTTATTCACACTTTTATATTCCCACTAACTTTTATTCCTTCTTTTTCCGTTGCCTACAGTCAGTCCTCTTCTCTTTTCTTCTGCTCAGCTCTGTTCTGTTCTGTTCTGATCTGTTGTGTTGTATTGCGTTGTGTTGTGTGTTGTGGTGCTATGTTGCTGTTAAAAAGCCAATAATCGTAAATCAATTGAAGTCACTTCAGTGCGATGCCTTTGGTTTATTGTTAAGGGAATTCTCATCACTCCATTTCTGTTCTCCTTTATCCAATTTCTTTTCGTTTTTCTATCTATGTATGTTTGGGAAAAGTTCTGCATTCAATTGGGTTTGAGTTGGGTTCAGCCAAGTGGTGCGCATGGAGTTCTTAGCGTCAAATCAAGCGTAATAATTGTCAATCAAAGAAAAATACTCCTATATTTATTTATTTGTCCCATTCCTATTTTCCTATTTTTATTTATTTTAATTTTATTTAATTTTACATTCCATTCTCCATTCATTAATAATTACTTAACAATTTAATTCTAAGCAATGAACTGCTCTTCGAACACATCATACGTAAGTACATACGATGGAATCTCTCTTTACTTATCATATTATAGATCCCTAACAGATGCTACCATTTAAATATATACATATATTATATTTGACGGTCATGGTGTATGATGTGTCTCTTATAACCTCTCTACACAACTGCTAACCTCAACCTTCTCGTGGTGTCCGCCGTTTTTCACAAATGAGGCAATGGCGACCGAGTGTTCAGCGGTATATCTGTTCCCATTTAGCAGTACTGTAGAGGAAATATTACGGTACACTTAGCAAAGCTGGCAAGTTCGGAGGCCTGCTTGCATTAAATAACATTCGGTTCAAGGCAGCAATCCTGCCAACGAACTAGGACGCTCTGGTTTAATCTTCCATTGCGTCTGAATACTCATTGATTCGTGTATTTACAAGATTAGCCTCGGATAATAACAACATATATTGTATGTATACTTATATCAAAATAAATCACATTTTTACAAATGTTGAAACTTTATTATCTACCATGGTACAAATTTATTATATGAACAAGTTTGCGTTTGAAAATATATATGAAATAAGATAGAAAATTGACTTAAATTCAACGAATTTTAAATACTATTTGGAAATACAAATGTATATTCTCATCTTGATGGCAAAAGAGAAAGTAAAACTTGGAAATGGAAAACATTTTCATATAAAACAACAGGAATTATGTTACTGCATCTACATCTTCCAATAATCGGGGAACTGTGATTTTAATATACAAACTTTGTGTGGCAATAAAATGCATCTGTAACACTGATTTGCTTGGTCACGTCAATTATTTTTAAGTTGAACTGAAATTAAGACTCTATTCTTTTCTGATGTAGGCACGGTACATTTGTTGGAATCAGCCAAATCGGCCAGCTAGGAGTAGTATCTCCCATACAAACCCATCATCATTAAAATGCAGGTTCTTATTTGAAAAACTCTTTTGTTTTTTCGACTGCTAAACAGAAATTTAGAGACAATAAGTTTTTAATATCAACGCGGTAGATTTGTTGGAAGCAGTAAAATCGGACCAATAGAGGGAATACCTCCAATTTTTTAAAAATTCTTGTCTTCTATGCGTTACAAATATCAAGTCAAAGTCTTAATATCTGTTCCGATTAGTGTGATAGGCATACAAATCTATTTCATTTTTATTTCTGTGATTGTGAATCAATGCAAAGCTTTGATTTATTTTTGGTAGGCGCCTCGTTATCCATTATTATGGGTAGTAGTAGTATTAGTAGTAGTTTGTCTCTTAAAAGCAATGAAACCAATTTTTGATTGAGAATCATGTCTATTTCATACTAGTACGATGAAAGCGTAAAGCTTTTCACTGGATCAAATTTATTTCTAATTTTATGAACTAATTACAAGCGACAAACACATGCTCTAATTAAAGTCCTCGTACTCTAAGGTACATTTGTATCTACGAGTACATATGATGCACCTACATGACATGAGTAGGTACATCTCTCATTTCAATTGTGTGCCTTACTTTAGTTAGTAAGGTTTGTCATCATCTTTGGTTAAATTGAGGTATGATTTGGTTTCGCATAAGGAAGTTAGTACTTTGCACAAATGACACATGATTACATGTGTATGAGAAAACAAACAAGTGGCTTTAATGCTCAACTCGAAATGAACTCAATACAGTTGTGTGGGGCCACTCAACTGAGCTGTATTGAATGAAATATATGTATGTATTGTAGATACTCATACATACCTACACACATATATACCACAGATAGATATGTCACGCTACATCAGATCAAGCAGGAAGGCACAGTGTATGTAGCTTGAAAAGGCATGGAAAGGCATGGAAAGAAAAAGCAAGTTAAGTAAAGCCTTAACCTAGCACGCCCTGCTTGTTTAATATATGAAATCAGAAAGTGTTATAGACCATAATGTTGTTGCTGTTATTATTATTATTATTATTGTTATTGTTATTATTATGGATGTCAGGTTCAATAAAAAAAAATGCTTGCTTATAAAGCAATAAATCGATTTGAAGTATTCACGCTCAATGAAATGCTTTCGGGGCATAGAATCAATGACTTTTCGTCTTTCCCACTTTTACCTCTTCATCTACTTATTGTTGTTGTTGTTGTTGTTGTTGTTGTTATTGAAGAATCAAAAATAAAAACAAAGAGAAAAAGAAGCAAAAGCTACAATATAATAATGGCAAAAGCCCTAAAGCAATAAGTTCAATGTCATCATATTCATCGCCATCATAATCATCATCATCATCATCACCATCATCATTAACAGGATCATGATTATGCTTTTCTCAAGTCCCTTTAATTCTTCTTCTCTTTTGAGTCTCTTTAATGTTTCCTTCCTTTCCTCCTTTACCAATTCATTCACTTCTATATTTAGTGCATTTAATGAGAGCGCAATGTATAAAAGTAAGTATTTATTTACTAAGAGTTGCTTGCTTTCCTTTCCCTTGCTTTACTTACTTACTTACTTGACAATGTTCGACTTCAGTTTATTACGTTTTACGTTTTTGTCATGAAGTTTGTAACAGGCAGAAGGAGACAAAACAAAACCACATAATGTACATACATACATTCTTGATCAGCTCGATTAGACAAATTGATTAAGCCATGTCAGTCTGTCCGTCTGACCGTCTGTATGTATGCAAATTAATCTCTCAGTTTTTGAGCTAAAGAGCTGAAATTTTGCAAGAAACCATTCTTTTTATCAAACGCAAAAAATTTGTCGGAACCATCAGAATCGGAATTCATGTTCTTTTTAGAAAAAATTTTTTGTTTTTTGCCCTCGCGAACTGAAACTTCGACACTATCAGTTTCCAAGATAATAACAGGACATTTGTGAGAACCAGCCGAATCGGACCACTAGGGGTAGGGGGGTACCTCTCGTACAAACCACCCATTTGAATACTACAATGAAACATTCACTGCGTTCCGTGAAGAGTATTTCATCTTCGGCATAGTTGAAGATTACCTTTCTTTTTAGTTTTACTTTACTTTGCTATAGTTTACTTTACCTTACTAGAAATTTCTTGACTTTACTATGGTTTACTTTACTGTGTAACTTATAAATATTATGATTTGCTTTAGTTTATTTAAATTATTCATTCATTTCGTACGAGATTGCGTGCGTGCGTGCCTGCGTACGTGTTGCCAATGCCAACGCAACGAGCATGCAATTTATTTCGAAAACCTTCTAACACCCCTTAAGATGACCATACTCATATACTATTTATTGTCCAACCATATTAGAATGGTTACTGCACTTTTGAATTCTATGCTGGGAAATTCCATATTTTTCAAATTCATGAAATTTTATTTTTATTATGCGATACGATCGCATTGAATGCATACTTTATACAAGGGGTTCTTAAACTTACTTACTTACTTAGTTCGAGAAACCTTTAGATATTTTACAAGAACCTTACTCTTAAAATCAACAACAATATTTCATGAGACCTTGACATGATGTACGATTAAAAAAGATTGAATCGGTCGTAGTATTTATCGTCCATTTGTAAATTAAAATTATTAAATCACCTTGTCGCGTGGTAAAGCACGATTTGCTAGAGCAACTAAGGCAAATGCTTATGGACCCAAACTCAAACCAAAATTGTAAAAATATTGTATATTGTTAGGACAAGTCGTGGTCATCGATCTGTGTGACATATGTGACATAAATGGAGTCCTACAAAAAAAAAAAAAAAATATGAAAAAGAGTGCAACATTGCAAACATTGCATTGCTGATCGAAACAATACTTAAGCAAATCGGGAAACTTAAATATGCAGATATTTTTAAAATAAGTTTTCTTTTTATTATTATTCAGGGCACCGAGAATTCGATATGTAGAATTAGTATGAAATATTTGCAAAAATATTGAAAATGTGATGGAATATTTATTCAATGGCAGAATTGATTCAAGAACCGCTGTCTCATGCATACCATTTAGTAACATGGTCCACTATATTTCACTCTCAATGAATGCAATGAGTTGCAAATGATTTTCATTCTATTTCTTTACAATTTATTTTATTTTTCTTTTACTTAATTGTTACAAAGCTTGTACGAATTTTTGTAGCTCCAACATACGCGTGTAGTTTTACCTTGATGCATGTGTTTTTTCTATTGCCACACACAGAACCTCAACCTAAAAAAATATCCTGTAATTATTTTTAGTTTTCATGTTGCATGATGTTTTGTGTTGCTATTCTAAAAAGTGAAATTCATACATGCCCCATGCCGAAGAAATAAATGAAATAAAAAGGCAAAAAAAAAACAACAAGAAAAACTAAATAAAGTAATGAGTGAAAAAATTGTGGGAAAAGACTGAGTAAAAGATATGATGTGTGCTAAGTACGCGTACACGTACACGTATGTAGGCAGGCAGTGATCTTGAGCCTCATGTCCTTGCATAAATTCTACATTTCTTTCATTTTTTTTTATTTTGTTTTGATTAATTTTTTCTAGCTTAAATTTGTTCTAATTTCTTAACACTTTTTTTTTTTTTTGTTGTTGTTGTTTGTTCTCATCATTTTTCAACTTTTATTTCTTTGGGCATTTAATTTACACTGCACACTCACTAACTTGGACTACTCGACGAAACCTGATGTATTAAGAAATTTGTTTTCTTTCTTAATGTACATACATTTAGATATATGAGTATGCATTTGTATTTCGGTATCAGTGGAAATGAATAGAGTAAAGTAGAGTAAAAAAGCTTCAGATATTTTTGAGACGATATGAGATATTTTAATAGTATTTTAAAAGTAAAATATCGGTATAATTAGAAAACTCTATGCGTTTTAAATCATCGGAAGCAACCAACATAATTAATAAGACTATTGAATGGGCCACAACTCAAGATATATGAAGTTGCTCTTCGATCGCAAACAAAAATCACCTTCTCTTAATTTGAAAACATCATGCCAAAGTTCCGTCAAATACAGCGTTTCACCCAAATGCTTTTGATGTAGCCAAAAAAATGTATTATATCTTATAACTCAAAGGTTGTAGCGAAAAGTAGTGTATATATTCTGGAACTAGAAAAGTGTACATTGCTTGCAAGAAAATTTTTGTCATTGCGCGCTTACGTGATCACTGGGGGAGGGGGGTTGAAAATGGTGAAAAAATCAAAATACTGTTCTTTGTAAGCGTATCTCTTGAAATTGTTTACAAACTATTTATACAGGATCCGATTATATTGGCTTGCTATGATTTTAACATGCTTTCGAAAATGACAAGTTAAATACAATACTTACTCTTTCATTGTATGTGGATATGTTTTGAAACCGTTGGGTAAACAAACAGTAAATAAAAATGCAAAGTGATTTATTTAAAAACATTGCAATAAATATTAATATCAATATCATTCATTTCCTTAAGTTTCGAACATTTCAATGTGCTGAACATTTTTGTAATCTTTATTATTTCCTTTTAAATTTTAATATATATTTTGCACGAGAAACATTTTCACGCAAAAAATATTACAATAGTACAGCGATTCAATAAATAATATACCCAGTCAAATATTTATATCATAAAACAATGAAACGGTATAAATAAAATTATGCTGATGTTACTGCCTCCTTTGGTTTGGTGGCTAGTAATTTTTGATTTTCGTATCTTTGGTTTTCCTGCACCTGCTTTGTGTGTAGCTTTACTTGTTGGTATTGCCTTAAGTAACCTACTCTTCTTGAATTCTTTAGCTTTTTCTGTCTCGATGTTTTTTCGAAGCAATGCGATGGGTTTTTTCTTGTCACCGGCAGCTCTTTCTTTGGTGGCTATTGTGGATTTCTTCTTAGAAGCAGTGTCTGTTGTAGATCTCTTATATTTCTTTCCAATCAGAGCTGATTTGTCTGCAGTTGACAATTTAAATGTACTTTTATTTTCGATTTATTCACCATTGGCAATATCAGTCTTTAACAACATTTCTTAATGAATGGTGCCAATTCTTGGCATCGCATTTATATGTGGTACTAATGTTCTTTTCAAAGGCAATCAAAAAAGATGAGCCACAGCGCTCCTTCAAACTTTTAATTAATTTAATTAATCCGGGTTGGAACAGCTAATGCTTTCTTCATGTTAGGCAAGCCACTGGCAGCATGAAACTGGAGATGCAAATGCAATATCATCTGAATCAGACATTTTTCACAAGTGAAATGACTTTCTTTATAATAACAAATTTATATTTTATTTTATTCGCATTAACAAATTGTAAAGGGTAAATTGATTTCAAATATGTTTAAACGGAATATTATAATTAATTCATTTCAAAAATGTCCATCATATTTTTTTGTAAAAACTAGCGTTAACCGGTGTTTCTTATAAAAAGCTTTGTTGTAAAATGTGTAATTAATAATTTACAATATATTTTAATATTCTATTATAACCTAAGCAACTTTAAGAATCATTCGTTCTTTTAAAAAAAATCGGTTCAGTATATTTTGCACCAAATAAAAAAAAATTTAAAAATGGCATAAAACTACAATATCTATATCTGGACAACAGCGCTACATACCGGATCCAAATGTATCAAAGAACCTGACTTTAACTCCATGAGTACAACAAAAAAAAAACAAAATCATCAAAATTGGTCCAGCCGTTCTCGAGTTTTGCGGGGTCATACTATTTTTTGAGTGCATTTTTATATATAGATGATCACCCGAAAGAAGATAGTGAAGTGGTTCAGGTGGAGGGAGAATTTCTTCTAATTTGACTTTTCCTTGTAGGCAACACATGCCTTTCGATTCGTCCTTGAATTTCAATGCCAAGCAATGTTCACACACCACAGACATAGTACCTATTGATACTATACGATCGTCCTTGTAAGAAATCGAAGGATCGTAATTCATGGCAGATTTTCTTTATTTACCCATGAATTAGTAACTCGTGCCGATGATTCTCTGGCTCTTTGTATTCGATGTCTATCCCTATCTCGTCTGCGGCGAACCTCACGTTCCGTTGACGATTCTTCATCTCTAGCTGAACGTAATCTTTTGGCATTCACTGTACTACGACCTATGTTCGAACGACGACGTCTTCCAGACATGACTTTATAATTTCTTGATAGTAATAATCAGACTTAAATAAAAAAAATCTAAAATCACATTTGAAGAAACTTTGCTGTGTAAACAATGAGAAGCTGGAATATTGTAGTGACAGTAAATGTTTTTATAGGTATATGTATAGTGAAAATAACAGTATTTCTGCACTATTTAATAGATTTTATTAAAATATTATAAACATAAACCTTCCTCTTCAATCACTCTATCTATTAAAAAAACCGCATCAAAATAGGTTACATATTTTTAAAGATTGAAGCGGTTATAGGAAAAAAGCGACTTTGTTTTATAATATGTATAGATAGATAGATAGATATAGATATAGATAAATAAATTTACCAATATTTCTTGATAAAATTCATGAAAATGTAAAGGATTCCCTTTAACTATAATACATGTCCCAATCATGATGAATTTGTAAACAGATGATTTCTTTAATTGTTTTTAAATTGATGGGCGACAACTAAGCCCCTTAGCCCACTGTTATTGATACGTGAAAATGCAGTATTACATGTTTTAACAGAAACTAATGAAAGGTTACAAATAAACACACAAAGAAATCTAGTAATGTACTACTTATAATGCATGTTTTAAACCTTAAATATCCTTTTAATTATAACTTTATCTAAAGTGAACAATGTGGAGAAGTGAATGCACGTTTTTCGGTTCAAGTTAACGAGCGTAAAGTGCATTCCCTTCTTTCTTTTTTTTTTAGTTTTTTGTTTTATGGAATTTGAAGTAAAAATAACTTTTCTTTTGAATTATATATAAATACAATATTACAATATATGTATATATATTTAAAACAAACATAACCTAAAGTAAGGATAACCAGATACAATATAAATAAATTTGGCATTACCCAAATTCTTTTCATAATATTTTCATCAACAACATTATTATTATCATCATTATTGTTTTTGCTTTATTATTTTTGTACTTTTTCGTATTTTTATTTTTATTTTTTCAATGTAATAATTTTATCTTATTTTCTATTTTCATTTCCTAAAATATGAAAATTTTGCATTTACAATTTTACTATTATGTGATTTAATTTATCATTTTCACATCATTCACTTTAATATTTTCATATGTCACTCATTCTACTTTTATACTCTTCACGTAGTGAATAGTATTATAAGTTTGTCACGAAGTTTGTAACAGACAGAAGAACACAACAGAAACCACATAAAGTACACCTATATATATATATTCTTGATCAATGAAGTGCCAGTGTTTTATGTGCTCACCTATCTGTAAAAAGACTCAAGAACACGGTGTCAAGCACATGGATTGATAAACGTCAATCAACGTCCCCTTGGATATATATCCGCAGGTCCGAAATTTGAGTCATATTTTTTTTTGGTAAAAATGACTCTCTCCTTGGTGGGGAGCGAGGCCCATCTTAAACCTCTGCTGCTCTCTGGGTTACAGCACCCGATTATTAATCTACCCGCATTTGGGTATTAAACTACAGCCACCACGATACTCCCACAAGGGGGCCGTACCCGCTGGTCAGGACGGAAACAAGTTCCGTGGGCTCCTGACCATCCATGGTACCAAAAAATAGCCTCTGGTCAGACTTCGTAACCGAGGTACTACCAAAATTCGAACTCCAAAACGTTCATGGGTAGGTGGCCCATATTGTTTTCATTCATGTAGTAGCCAAGAAATCCCATTTATAGAGGATAACCTGGATCACAAATTATAAATGAAAATAATGTTCCCTGCAGGAATATGAGCTCTAGGCATCAAGACTTATAGAACTCAAGAAGAATTTCCCAGAGGGGGATATATTCCTGATCAGCTCGATTAGACAAATTGATTAAGCCATGTCCGTCTGTCAGTCTGTATGTATGCAAACTAGTCCCTCAGTGTTTGAGCTTACTGAAATTTTGCACGAACTTTCTTTTGACTAGACGCAGTACATTTATGGGAACCACCAACCGAATCGGACCACTAAGGAGGGTACCACCTATACAAATCCCGTGAAGAGTATTTCATCTTCGGCATAGACGAAGATAATCTTCTTTGTAGTTTTTCTTTTGTTTTTTTTTGTTTTTTGTTGTTCAAATAAAACTTTGCCCATTAAACGCTTAGTTAAATTCAATAAACTAACTAAGAATATAAGTACTCAAACTGAAATATGAAATGATGTTTCTATGTGTTTATTTATCAACTAAAATTATCAACTAAACATTTTCACATTCTGTTTATGTCATTTTTCTCATTACTCTCTGTCCATTCACACTCACTCACTCACTCACTCACTTCACTTCACTTCACTTCACTTCACTTCACCTCCTCTTCTATTCATTGTAAACAGTTTGTGATGTTTTGTAATTGAATTTATTTATGTCCATCAGTTATATACCATATTATAATCACAGTATAACTAAGTGTGTCAATACTTATACCATAAATTATTATAGGATATCATTATTTATTACCATTCATCACCTTGTGACTGACAGTTTAATGTAACTGACTTTCATCATTTCATCAATCATATTAAAAGCAAAATATGGAGCATTCATTTCTATGTATGAGTAGACTAAATATTTAATGTAAATTTTTTGTACATTTTTTATTCAGAATCAATGGGAATTCTCTCAATTTTCCAAAAATTAAAATAACAAAAATTTAAAATTAATTTTGAAATAAAACAGTTTAATGTTAAAATTTAGTTGAAATGATGAAATATGGGGAATTGTTTTGGGATCGAAAGGTCTAGGCAGGTAAAAGTGCTTAAAAAAATAAGGTATGATTTTTGATGATGATAAAAGTGAATAAACATGTGATACAAAAAAAAACAAAAATACAAAATAAAATTTAATGCCGCATAATAAGCGCATGGAAAAATTTGCACATTTTGAATTAAATTTGCACACAAATATCCAGTCTGTGTGCACACATACATATATATATATATATATATATATATATATAATATACATACTCGTATTTACAAACGAGAGTCCATCAATCAATCAATAGCTTTGTCATATGAATGATATCAAAGGATAATATAGAAAGTCCAATAGTCGAATGACTTATAAGTAAAATTTTCTCAGTTTTTCAAACATTTTTTTACATTTTTGAAAAAAAAAAGAAACAAATCTAATCTGGAAATTTTTGCGTTATGCATATAAAATTGATAGCATAACATTTTGTATTTTGTTCTTTGCTACTTGCAAAAGATTTCCTTTTAAAATATTGTTAAAACGATCTAAAGTCATGAAGTCATGGATTGCTTGTTTTCTTCAAAACAAAAAAGTTATCAAAAACAAAACCAATTTATGGATTTTTCCCACCTTCAGAGCTTATTCAAATTCTTAAAGGATCCTTCATCTCAAATAAAAATGTAGTTTTTTTAATAAAATCTTGTTTTGTTCGCAATGCAGAAACTTGTCTGAATTTCGTACAAAACTATTGAAATTGAATACCAATCAATAAACTCTTGTATAAATCAATCTAATGATGATAATGTTGTGTCGTCATAAAAGTTAAAATGACTCAGTTATTTCAAGCGGTTACTTATTGATCAACCCTCTTATTACTACATACATTATATATAGATAAGTAGATGATAAACACATTCATACAATATAATAAAGCCACATAATAATAATCATAATAATAATGAACGTTAATGAAATGCATTTTATAGAGTTTTGTGGTTTTAATGAATTGCAGCTTACCATTTCAAAAAAGAAAGAGAGAGAGAGAGGGAGAGGTAGTTGAACAAATAAAAAATACGAGTAATGCTAAAAAACATATATGAATAAAATAATATTATGTGAAAACAAATATTAAGACAAAAAGAAAAAGCAGACAACTTCGGCTTTGATGAATATAAATTAATACCTTACAAAAAAACACACATATATAGAAATAATTGATAAGAAATAGATCTTTACCTCTACCTCTCCTTTATCTATTGTATTTTACTTAAAAATGTTTTCACAGATCTAAAATTATTTCAGTCAAAATTTTATGATTTTATTTTTATGTATATTTTATATTTAAGGTGTTAAAAAAAAAATGGCATTGGTGGTGGATCGCTCGTCCGAGAAGCAGCAATTTCAGGCGACGCGTTGACTGCTGTTTAGCAGGTTAATTACAAGATCCTCTAACCATAAGATGTGTTTTTTGCTGTTCGCGGCGATCTCCTCTCTGTTCGTTGGAATCATCAAGTCTTAGTAAAATACCAAGTTTCTAGTGTAACACGATGCACCGATTAGATTAGCATCTCTGAAGAATATCCAGATTTCAGTTGGAAGCAATGCCTTAAAATTGCACCTATACCGGTTTTATAAATACATTAACAGCTTATTATGTATTGTATATTAAGCTTTTATTCCGAAAGAACTGAGGAGCCAACCAATTCTTAAAAACTTTAGATCCAATTGCTTTCTTGTAGTTTTTTGGATAAGACGTTACCAGATGAGACGCCTATCAAACTCACTAAAAACTTAAATTAATTTAATAAATATAAAATAATATGAAATTCAGTTAGGTTTCGCACTTAAACATTTTTTTTTTTTACATGAATATTTTATAAATTTTTCAATATTATATTTATTTCTTACAAACATATGCCATATGGCAATGGACTCTACATTTTCATAGTACACACACACGTGTATTTGCGAAAATAGTAATAATACAAATGAAATCCATTAAAAGTGAGCTAAAACAATATTTAAAAATTTTAAATATTATATGAAATAAAATGAAAAACTTTTTAATAAAAAAATACAAATTTTTAATGTTATATTTTTTATTTTATATTATATTTTTTTTTTTATTTTTTGTAAAACTTTTTTTTAAAATTGTTATTCTTTGTTTTTATTGTCGATGCTAGTAGTATATTATTGTATATTCCCATTATGGTGAAAAGGTATTTTCATTTTAATGTGATGTTTGTCAAACCGAGTGTAAGAGTATAAAAAAAAAAAAAGTATAAGAGTTGAATCGATTGAGTCTTTGAGTTCATTTATATGTGAAAAAAAATGTTACAATTTATAATAAATTTAATGAAATATGCAAACGACATATGAAATAGTAATTAACTCATGCAAAAAAAGGTAGTGAAATGGTTTCAATGAACCAAAATTAATGTTTTGACTTATTTTTGTTATGAGCACTTCACATCATCATCAGCATCATCAGCATCATCAGCATCATCATCATCATCATCATCATCATCATTATAATTGTCTGTGCAACAACAATAAAAACTAATTAAAAATGTGCAATACTAAATAGACAAATACTTAACTAGTAGATGAATCAGTCGGGTAAGTATGTATGGTAAGTATATTTAATGCATTTATGAACAGTTGCACATAAGGTTTTATGCTAATCAACAATAATAAAAACAAATGCAGTAATTAATTTTGTAAATGGATACATTATTAGCATAAATGAACCCTTGAAAATTTATATGGATCAGCATTATCAAGCTCATTATAAAAAAAACACAGAGGGGCTTATTGAATATTGTTGCACATACATCAAAAAAAAAAAAATTAAAAATTAAAAAAAACTTAACTTACTCGCTTTCATATTAGTACATTTCACATACTGCATACAAGTCCACAAATATACATTAATATCTCGATTAACCAATACCAAATATTTGCAGTCAAGAGTATTAGACAAAGGAAATATTTTCATCATTTTATATATATATTCAGGACCTCGACCAATGTCCTTTTTTAAGAACACTAAAAAACCACTACTTATTTGTTTTTTTGGCCGTGAAAATACACTTTCTATGAACCCTAACAAGTTACTACTAGCCCTCTTTTACCTGAGTCCAAATGGGTCGGTCTGTCTTAAGATCATATTTCTTTCATATGTTATTATATACAAAATCTCTGAGATTTGATAGCTATATCCATGTATTGTATAATACTCTCCTCCATCTCCAGCATATTGCTTCCATTTAACAATCCTAAATTAATTTGTACAACAAAAATAGACTAAATACAATACTTAAAATGGAGCAAGACCGATGAGATCGTGAAAAAACATTCTTGGTTTATTGATTACTTAATTAAATTATTGATCAAAAATAAGAATAACCAAGAAGTCAGCAATGAGAAGACTGAATATAAGATAAAAAATGATAAGGCAAAGAAAGAAGATGAGTCAAACATTTAAGATGTTGGCAAGAATGAAAATGCCAACCAAAAAGCATAAGGATGAGAAGAAAACAATGATGAAAATTTTTAAAGTAAAATACCCCGACGATGATGACTTTAACAAAACTAAACAAGACCCAGATGATATTACAAAATCTTGATCAATGACTAGGAAGACCATTTCTTCATTCCACCTTATTCCCTCTTCCATGCGATGATCTCATTATTGAGTACTTGAAGTTCATCAAAGGTATCGTTGACTCTGTTGATTTGCTCTTGGACATCAGCAATACAAAATGACATTTAACTAAATTTACCAAATCCTCAGCTTTTCAATTCAAAATAAAATAATAATCGACCAAGTGCGAGTGAGACTTGTACACAGAGGGTTCCATACCAGAGTGGTCCGATCAAACTGAAATTTCCACTAATCCACTTACACCTGGCAACCAAATTTCAAGATCGTGGGGTTACTGGATCGTATAGCTTCCATAAAAAGAAAAATGTTTTTTGTATGGGGACCATTTTAAATTTTTGAAAATATTTTAGTTTTAGTGTTTGTTGCTGTGACCCGGACAGAATTATATATTCTGTAAAAATTGCAACACTCTACCTATTGCGGTTTATGGGAGATGTTCCGAGGATGGAAGGACAGACAGCGTAGTTGGGTCCAGACCCGAAAAATATAAGTAATTCCGGAAGGAGCTTTTAATATTGGATGCCAATATATCACAATTGCATTGCTTGGTCCATTTGGTGGAGAATAGTTTATCGGTTTGTTATATCCTTGAACAGTTTGGCTTCGAGGTTCGCCGGTTTAAGCAATTTGAATTAGACTAATCGACTTAATAATTGAATCTATGGTGATTATGTTTTATATGGCAAATGATTGTCTATTCATTCCTTGGTTAAAATTTAAAATATCATCTAAGAATCTAAAAACCAAGGAAACCATCAATACAAATGGAAGAAACATTTAAAGAAATTAAGACTGCATGTTATACAATTGCTGATGTCATAAAATAATTGTATATTATATTTTAGCATGTTGATAAAATCATTGTGTAGTTCAAATGAATTCATTGATGCGATGCATTAGAATTAAGTCATAAATTTAAAAAAAAAATAATAACAATAAAAAGTTAAGAAAGTAATGAAAAAATGAAGTACTTTAATGAAATGTTCACGTTTCACAGTTGGAAACCTACATAGGCACGCAAGCACGCACACATATTGATGCTCATATATTATGACAGGTGCGACAGTTATACATAAGTATTGGATGTACGTGTATACAATATAGAAAGTGTAATACGTGCAATCTTAATGGCATCAAAATCTATAATAGAACTACAAGTATATGATCTTAAATTTTAATTTAAATTCGCATAAATGTTTCATAGTTTATTGCTCAAATGCACCTATGATTTCAGTTAGTGAATAATGTTAAGTTCTTCCTTTTTGATTCAATATTCCATTCCATAACATAAATAAAACATATACAGATTTTTTTTTTTTTTTTGTGTGTTTTTTTTTTTCAATATTTTGTTTATTTATTACATCTCCCAATAATGACAATTAGAACTAATCATTCTGAAATAAGATTAGCATTGTCCTTCATACAAGGTGGAGAAAGAAATTGAATTCACTTCACAGGCTTTTAGTTAAGGAAAATATCTAGACAACTGTTATGATGCGAACGTGAAGAATTTCTTGTCTGAACAAGAGCTTTGGCTAGTGGAGTAACGTGTTGAGTAAGGTTAAGGTCACATACGTTTACGCTTAGAACACTCTACTTTTACTTACACTACATTTAGTTTTTGAAGTGAAACTTCTTTAGCGGCGTTGGGCAAAAATTTATAATAAAAATTTGAGTGAAAAAATACAAATCGTCACGTTTTGGAATCATCTGTATCTCATGAACCGCAGTAGGTAGAGACTAGAAATTTTCACATAATGTGTATTTCTATTACCATATCCCCAACAAATAATACTTTTTTTGAAAAACCATCGGAAAAGTCTCAAAAAAGAGATTACATTGCCACAACAACAACATGCAGTTTGTGTGTAAACAGACAGACAGACTTTGAGATGTCTGTTTTTAAGTAGTTTCACTTCTATCATGTTTACGATGGCACACGCACAATTTTTTTTTTTTTTTTTTTTTTTTTGTGAATATCTTTATTTGTGATATACCATGCAGTACTAGTTAATTTTATTTATTTGAAGAAAACGTTAAGAGGAAATTTAAATTTTGAAACTAATTTTCTTTGATGTTTTTTAAATGTTTATCGCCACCTGAAGTTCTAAGTACCTTGCAAACAGACCATTTTATATCGAATGTATTGATCCTAAGTCGAAACAAACCTGTCCTTTGTTAGTAGCAGTAATCTGCAGTTTGTTGCATTGTTGGCAAGATAGTCAATGTTGTACTCCTAGTAAAGTCCACTCACATTATGTTCTCATCGACCAAAGTAGTTAGCATTCCGTTTCTCTGAACATTTCTTTTGAACACAACGCTAAATACTAGGGGCTAAGCCAAAATAATTAGAAGGCTAAACTATCAATATCATTATTATCATGATGTTCAGTTAAGTTTTAAACTACCGCTGATTGAATATGATTCGTTTCTCTTTCCAAAAACGCTTTGACATATTTTAGACTTATGAGCTCACCGATGACCCAGATTTTACAAAAAAAATCAACTTTTCTGACGAAACTTATTTTCATCTCGGCGGCTACGTAAACAAACAAATTTTCAGAATTTGGGGAACAGATAATCTACATATCGTCGTACAGAAACCAATGCATAGCTTGAGTCACGGTGTGGTAGGAATTTTGGAGTGGTGGCGTCTTTGGAACTATTTTTTTTTTTTTTTTTTTAAATGTAGATGATCGCACCACATCACTGTCAATGGTGAACGCTATCGAATTGAATGTTTTCGATCTTGATAAGCTATGGTTTCAACAAAACGCAACTTGCCAAATCGAAGCTGTGATTTAACACAGCTGGACTCTTTTCTGAGGAGTTCATTGTGAGATAAAGTTAACGTTGACGATCCCCAAACAATTTATCACTTAATAAAGTAAATAAAGTGTTTGAAAATTTGTGATCCAGGCCGAGCCATTTGAATGAAGCCATAATCTGAAGAATAACTCTAGCAAATACAGTAAAAATTTGTTGGAAAAAATTAAACTTTTGTCCATTTAAAGATCAGACGAAAATCACCCACCCTTTCTTCGCATTAAAGGCATTGTGTCTTCACACCATTCTAACATTGACAAATTGCAGAGAATGCAATTAAAACATTAAAAGAATCGATAATAGAAATAATATTGTTACGATAATTAATATCGTAGCAATCGGCAAGAGCTGCCAGAGACCAACGACCAGATGAGGAAAAACAAGGTGGAAAAATATATTGATATAGAAAAACAACAAGTCAAGCAATTTTTGACCAAAAGGACAAAAAAATTGACGTATTCACGAGGATAGATTTTTGTGTGTAATGTTTTTTGTTTTTATATGTGTAATGTCAGCCCCTGATCAAACTAAAGGACCAATAAAATTAATGCCACAATAGAATACATAATAATATAATACATTTTTTGGTCTGACATATGAATCTTCACGCACGACATGCCCAATAGCTTAAAGCTACCGCTAGAAGATTCTGATGATTTTATCATCGCCACGTTTGCAGACGACACGGCCATCCTCTCCAGAAACAGGTGCATATATGAAGCCACGGACAATCTGCAACAATATCTGCACAGTTTTGAAGTCTGGACAAAAAGATGGAACATTGGCATTAACGAAAAGAAATGTGCCAATGTGACGTACGCCTTACGGCCGGATGTTTGTCCGGGCGTCTTTATTGGCAATCAGTTGCTGGAGCATCACTCGGGATATAAATACCTTGGTGTATATTTGGATAGGCGGCTAACGTTTAAAACCCATATCTCAAATATAACGAAGTCGCTCAGGCAGAGAATTAGGAAATTGTATTGGCTCCTAAACAGTCGCAATAAATTGTCACTAAGAAATAAGGTACACATCTACAAAGCAATAATTGCTCCTGCTTGGCGTTATGGCTTACAGATGTACGGCATAGCAGCAAAAACAAATATTGCTAAGGTTAGAGTTCTGCAGGCCAAGACATTGCGCATGATTTCTGGGGCCCCTTGGTTCATGCGCACAGCGGACCTTGAGCACGACTTGAAAATACCAAAAATTGGCGACGTGATTAATCATCAGGCCAAGGACTACATTAATCGGTTGGCAAATCATCCAAACGATCTAGCCAGGCGGCTTTTAAGGCAACGCAGAAAGGGAGGGGTCAGAGTGGCGAAGAGGCTGAGAAGATCGCATCCTGTCGACCTCCCTACTAGATAATTTTAAATGTTTTGTTCCTTCCCACTTGTTAATATAAGTTGTTTTGTTATGTTTTGTATATAGTTTAACTTAAGTTGTTTAAGTTTAATAACAGTATAATTAAAGTTTTAACAGATCAAAAAAAAAAAAATAAAAAAAAAAATCACCATTTTTAGAAACATATGTTCATATTATTTATTCATGTATGACACATTTCAAACAATGAATATTTCATATTTGCTTAGACACAAAGTTTTGTCCACGTCTAGTTTTGTCTACCGTAAATTATATAGATAAGTCCAAACATGTTGGAATATCTCCTTGTTGACCTTTTTCATATCATTGATTTCTTCATCAATAAGACCTGCACGTCTTGAACTTTTAGTGGATCTTCTACTATTTGAGTACTTTCAGAATTTGTTAATGTCAAAACTTTGTGAAGTGAAACTTCTTTAGCGAAGGGGAGTAAATCCAAATAATATGAAAATAAAATGTGACGAAAATCAAAATTTGACTATGTTATTATTATAATGTAGCTATTCCGCGGCGTAGTGGTTAGAGAGTAAGACTAGCAAACCGAGGTCGTGAGGTTTGAGTCCTGCACTGGGAATATTTTTTATTTTTAATTTTTGAAGTGTAACTTCTTTAGCGCAGGGTAGTAAATTCCAAAAATATGGAGCTTTTTAGGCAAATACAATATGGAAGTGAAACTTCAAATTTTGATTTTCGTCATATTTCATTTTCTAATTTTTGGATTGATTTCCTTCGCTAAGGAAGTTTCACTTCCATATTGTGCTTATGACGGTGAGGTACAGTACTTAAATTAATTTTTATTATACAAGTATACTATTGATGTCTTCTGGTCTCAAAGAAGCATTCTGTTTCCCACATGACCAGACATACGACGAAAAACTTTATTTTGGCAGTCTTGGATTCTATGAATGTTGTAGGCAGCAGTGGATTCATATATCTGTATGCCATAGCACCAAACAGGGCCCACCACATGCTTATAAATGAGCGGTATACTCTTCGCGCGCTATAGCCAATCAAATCTGCGTAGAATCTAATAGCAGCAAGAAGAGACACTTTTTACATGGGCGCCCTTTAACAGGCGTTTGCCCAGAATCAAATCCGATGCAACGAATTTGATTCACATGCGGGATGTTAGTCGAATCGTATTTTATAACTTGGCAAACATCACGTCTTGCTGTGAAAGTGCAGTTTATTGATTTTTCTGCCCAAGCGTAAAATCTTTGCAAGTATGCTTGAGTCATATCCACTTACACATTGAGGGAACCGTCATTTGCTAAGATGGCCGTGTCATCTACATATTGTCTATATTCTCGTCATCTGGTTCCGTCATATCTAAAGTATAAACTGGCGGTAGGACACATCCCAGCGGCACACCAGCTCTGATGCGCTTTATGCCAGAGTCGGTAACGCGAATCCTTATAAAAAAAAAGCTCTTTCTATCAAGTAGCTCTTGAGTGGTTCCATACTCTGTCGAAGTCCTGCATGACATTCAAGATGACAGCAGAGGATTGCTTTTTTGTTACCAATGCAGTGAACAACTCAATCCAATGGTTCTTGTTTTCCGTGCTGAAGGCCAAACTGATGATTTGGAATAACATTCTGGATGCCCACAACCTCCAACTCTCTTCACTATAGTAAAGAAAGGACATTCAAAATGTATGACTTGATTCCATTTCCTTAGTTTGTTCAATTTACTTAACAATTAAGCCGCATTATTTCATTGTGTCCTTTGTGTAATTTCCCAATAAAAGGTTCATTTATTGAAATAAGAGATTTATAATTAAATACAATTTGACGTAAATTTGTCATTAAAGCTTAATGTATTATATCCTTGAACTCATACACAGTTGTTTATTTCATTTATTGTAGTTTACTAAAATTTATATTTTATAGTTATGGAGAAATACCCGTAATTGTAAATAATTAAAAGGGATTTGAAGCACAATTTTTAATGAATGTTTGAATAAATGTTGGTATCTCTTTGTCATTTTATCTTATATTGGCAGTTTTGTGACATTTGGTTAACCATTTGAACTTCTACTACTACTATACATATTATTCCTTTTATCCTTTTATAAATAATCTATTCGATTCGATTAAAAGTAAATCAAATGACAAAATGCAAGAACTGCTGGTGAAGAAAGACAGAGAGAATGAGAAAGAGTGGGCAGTGAGTATAAAACCGTTTCGACGATTTACCAATTTATTTACAAATAATAACGTTTTTCGGATACTAAAAATTGACCGCAGTAATTCATACAAATGGACACACAATTGTATGAAAAGACAAATTTATCTATAGATGAATGTGAAAATGGTTAAATAGAAAGATGGATAGAAATGGATAGAGAAATAACTAAATGGATGAATGGATGGATGAAGGAATGAATGAATGAACGGATGTTTAAATAAATAAATAAATGAGTTAATGGTTCAATGATTGTAGTCTAGTTGAATGAACTAAGTAAATTAGATTGACTTTGTTATGTGAGGGATAATATTAAATGGAGCAACAGATTGAGTGAAAAACACACAAAATTCTGATGAAAAATATAAACAAAAATCAATCTTATGTACAATATGTAGGTAAATAAAAATGAATCAAAAGCACATACGATATAAGTATAAAGTTCAGTTTAGACATTTAGTACCTCAATACATTAAAAAATACAAAAACTAAAATCTATAAAATCTACTGTAAATGAAAAGTTAAAGACTGCTGATGAGATGCACAGAGAGAGGAATAGGACTCTAAATAATTCGATAAAATGCTGGACAATTTGAAATGTTTCATTATTTATTGTCTGTGGTTTACCGGCAACAACATCGACAAAAACAACAACAGCATCAGGAGCAGTCGATGTGTATGCATTTGAAATGAAATAAAATACAACTTCTAAATATTAGGAATATACTCATATGAATATAAAAATTCACATAGCTTAAACGATTTGCAAAAATTGGTTTTGTGGTTTTATCCAAACGGGATATAATTAATGCTTGTTATTATGTGAGAGATATTCAATTATGAAACTAATAACAATAGTGAAATCCACACCAAATATCCAAATACTAATAATAATAATAAAAACAAAAAAAAAAAAATATTACTAATAATGAATGATTATAAGATTCATAATACAAAAAAGAAAAATTAGCCAAAGTGCGAGTCAGACTCGTTCCGTACCAGATTGGAATTTGTATGGGAGGTACTCTCCCTAGTGGTCCGATTTGATTCCGATAAATGTACCGCGTCTATATCAGAAACTTATAGTGTCTAAATTTCAGTTCAGTAGTCCAAAAAACAAAAAAAATAATCTCATAAAACCAAGAATTTTAATGGTGGGCTTGTATGGGAGGTACCCCTCCTAATTGTCCGGTCAATATGAAATTTCAACAATATAAGTTTCTGAAGAATCTAAATTTCAAGATCATGGAATTACTGGATCATATAGCTGCCATACAAATGAAAAGATTTCTTGAATGGGGACCGCTTTAAGTTTTTGAAAATATTTTAGTTTTAGTAATTGTTGGTGATGCCCGGTAGAACTATACATTCTGTGAAAATTTCAACTCTCTAGCTATTACGGCATATGAGAAATGACCCGAGGATGGACGGACAACGAAGTCTCTGCAATAGGGTTCCGTTTGGTACCTTTTGGGTAAGTTGTTATATTATTCACGCACCCCTAGAAAAAGTTTTTGCCTACGCTCTTGGTATAGAGCATACATTGATTTGTCCTATACTCAAAACCCTATTCAGATGCACTGAAGAGTATAGGTTTTTAGGTTTTTTTTTTTGTGTCTGTATGTTCTGTATGTGTGTACACTAGACGGAGAAGTCTTTGAGAAGGCAGGTGTTAATATATCAGTTATATCTGGATGGTTCCCACCATCTTCTGTAGCACAAATGCGAGCTCGTGGCAAGCCCTTTGTGGAAGGTGCAAAGCTGCCATTCTTCGCTGCTGGCGTTAGTGCGGTCATTCATCCGGGCAATCCCTTAGTGCCAACAATACACTTCAACTATCGCTACTTTGAAGTAGCGACAACAGATGGGCAGAAAAATTGGTGGCTCGGCAGAGGCACTGATTTAACGCCATACTATTTGAATGAAGAAGATGCCCAGCATTTTCATCAAACATTGAAAAAAGCTTGCGACGAACATGATCCGAACTACTATCCTCGTTACAAAAAATGGTGTGATGAATATTTTCACATAAAGCACCGCGAAGAGACCCGTGGTATTGGTGGAATATGCGTTGAAAATCTTGAAGCACCAAGACCGGATGAAGCATTCAATTTTGTAAAGTCCTGCGCAAACTCTGTTATCCCATCATATATGCCATTGGTAAAGAAGCATAAAAACGATCCGTATTCCGACCGGGAACGGCAATGGCAATTGCTACGTTGCGGACGCTATGTCGAATGCAATTTGATCTACGATCGTGGCACAAAGTTTGGTGTATTGACGCCAGGTGCTCGGTATGAAAGTATCTTGATGTCGTTGCCGTTACTTGCCCGCTGGGAGTATATGCATGAGCCGGACACTAATTCTAACGAAGGTGCCTTAATAAACGTCCTTAAGAAGAACGGCCAAAGGAATGGGTTTAAACTTCGATTTCTTCATTTCTATTTTGCTACTCTTTAATGTCTATAAGAACCTATTTGGCGTTTCATTTGAGGTGGGAGAAATAATATTAGAAATAAATATGTACATATGTAAGTTTGTTTATACGGGATATGGTGCATAAGAAAAGTTTCATGAATTTGTGAAATGTTTATTATTGCTACATTTTATGCACATGAATTTGGTCATAGGAACATACACACATACATGGATTACTAAACCTACTATCTTCAAATACAATATAAATTAAAACAAAATGTGAATATTTTTTGTTTAATAATTTTATTTATTACGGCACTATGTGCCTGTATTTATTAGATTATAAATTTTTGGGTTTTTTATTAATTACGGCACTATGTGCCTTGCTTGAGTTATATTTCTAACTAAAACTTAAGTCTATCTTTATTTCAAATG